>CM060962.1:83071911-83101911 GCA_030765045.1 Tenodera sinensis
CTGTGTGTCAGAATTGAATACAAACCAATAGGAGATGGGTATATGCAGGACTGATGTGGAGCACAATCTTGAAAAGGTCCAGCCAGCATTATATAACAAAACACACTGAAAGACACTAACAGCATTGGCACATTTCTGTGCACTGGACTGCGCATATTTATAATGCAACTTTTCCGCTTACCTTTAATGTATATTTAGGAAGTTTGTAATCAACTAAGGATGCTGTTTATGAAAACAAATTATAATTTGCTACTTCCAATGAAATCAGCTTTCAAATGGTACATACCTCAACATGATGTTTAATAACACTGGTATTACTTGGATATATAAATACAGGAGAATGCTGGTTGATGCCTTTTACTGAAAATTGGTACGACCTAGTATCAGTTTGATTTCTGTCATCATCATTGTAGGCCTGAAAGCATATATTAAATGAAATATTTATAAATGTATTTATCTTTCATTTGCATTTTCTGCCATCACTGATAGTTTTGCAATATATTGTATTGAATGGTAAAAACTGATTGTTTTTCTTGTTTAACCATAATGAGAGACTGAAGGTTTAAAATATACTCCTTAACTTTAATGCAAACTAAAAATAAATATTTGCACAATATGATTTAGCAAATTCAGTATATAGCAAGAATATAAAATCCTTAGTTGTTTTCTGAGCCAAAGTAAAAGTATTAAATTTGTTAGCATGACTCAAAGTAAAGCAAACTTCAAGTACATGTATGAATAAAGGATTTTGCTGATTAAGGGGTTCAGGATTAAAAGATTGTAAGCACCATGTGAGCAGTTGATTTGGACTTCCAGTTCCACACATTTGGGAGATGTTTTAGATAGAGGATTAATATGTAACATTCAAATACAACTATAGTATTTTCTAAGAATAAAATTGTTGCTTTATATGTTAATTTAATATTAAATTTCAGATATTTGAAAATGTTTAATAAGAATAGCCTAAGTTATTTTGAATACCAGGGTTAAAAATTCACCTGCATATGTACTGTAGTTTAAGTCAAATTTCATGGTCTGTGCATGTTAATAATACAGATTTTGTTTTATGAAACAGTCTCATAACTTGCTATTAATTTTTACTTGCAAAAGGCTTAATTTTGCTGGAAAGTTCATTAACACAAGGAGCACCAAAAGTTTTATACTACCTTACAAGAGTAGCACTGGTCATTTTGACTGGTACATTATTGCTTGATTATTTCACATTTTTTGGGGTTATATTTGTTTGTGATCTTTATTTTGAGATTTAACAATTGTTTTTAATTTTTTGATATTAATAAATCATAAATATTATTCTATAATAAATTGAAATTATTTTCATTAGAAATACCACAATTAATGTAATACAATTATTTGTATCAGAAATCTAGAGCCATGAACTATTATGATTACTCACTGTTCATACTATTAATCACAACCTTATTGCATCTTTATGTTTTATCATAATTCCAGAGTTAACAACTGTTTCTTTTTAATGCTTTTCACTCTCACTATCACTTTCATCCTGAAGCAAACAATTGTAATCTCTATCACCATATTTATTGTCAATTGCAAGCTCATCTTTTTGCCTCAATTGAAAGAATTTTCATCCTCTGATTTAATATCAGGCAACAATTCAAAGTGTGATGATACTTTAGATTTCTCCATACCATGTTAGTACAGAAAATACACAGAATCACAAATACACTAATGCAGTATGAATTTTCAGCCTTTGTATATGTTACTGAACGATGATACACTGATAGACGACATAAATTATTCTTGAGTTTGCTGGAAACAACAATGAATTGCTAATCTTTATTTGCAGAGCAGCATAAAAACATTATTTGTGACACTGTGGAATCAGGAAAGATTAAATATGTTAGGTACTACTCAAATTGACTGGCTGTAATTGCAAAAGGTAGGAGTATAAAATTAAAGCATTTACAATTATATTTCAAGAATAAAATTTTAAAAGCATCTGCAGTCACTAATCATGATAATTCATAAATTTTAATTTCACTTGGTTCAATAGCGTGTGACATGCAAATTATTTAAATTGTTAATCAGTCTGCTTGACCAGTTGGTCCTAGTGTTTAAATTATTCATTTAATAATAGTTTGGAATGTAAAATATTGAAGAGCACAGTATTGAAATCCTTCACATTGGTGCATATGTTATGTTGCACATTGTAGTTAAAAACTTTTCTGAAACTTTGAACATGTTTCTGTTTAAACCAGCTTATAGTGGATATGCTCTTGCTATTCTAAGGAGCCAATATTAAACAGCTTGTATTAATATAGGTGCATAAAACATTTACATGATACATAAATACCTACTTACAAATATCTTTATTGTGTGGTCTCCAGATTTGCAGTTGTTGAAATCTTTATTTGCGATTATGTTAGCCAACTTGTTATGAGGCTCACTTTCTATGCTAAAGTAATCCTTCCCTATACTGGAATCCAGTATTTTAAATGACACATAATTGTTGTTGTTATAATCACTGTCAATATCAGTTGCAGTGACTTTTCCCAACACATTGCCCTGTAAATATATAAATGTAATTCTCAGTTTATTGTTACTCTACCAAAGCTTGCACAGTTTAGAGAGTGTTTTAATAAAACTATTAGTATTATATTTTAGCAATACATCTGTTGCTATAGCTCTAGCTCTTTTACTATAATAAAGTATACGGCTACTTTTGTCTGTGATTCCAATTAATTGGTGTCATTAAATTTGAAGCTCCTGCTTATGAGAGGAGAGTAATAATAGGAAAGTAAATATAGGTGTAAATAAAAGAAATTATGTTAAATTATAATCATTTCTCAACTGAAATCAGTCTGTAAGTGATTTTTACTTTATACCTGTACAGTAAATGCAAAAGGCATTTGTACACTTGTAATGTATATACATATATGTCAATTATGAGTTATTCAACCAGAAGGGCAAATATAGGGTATAAGCAATGTAACTCAGCACAAAATATGAATCTTGAAATTTAACTTACATAAATATCCTTGGGAGCTACCAATAAATCAAGTATAATATACAAATAAATTCAGATAGTGCATTCAGGCAAGCCTCAGTGCGTGATCATACATTTGGAGATATAATACTAAATGAAGAGTTCAAAGGGTGAGTCGGTTGTTGTCTGTCCTTGTACAGTGGGAAAAAGACATTGCATAGTCAGTCGTTAGCTTAGTGGTCCATGAGCAGTCAAAATGGGGAGCAAGCAAGCAGAAGGAAACACATGAACAGACAAGAAACATAATTATCAGATTGCACAGTAAGTGCAATTTATTGAGAAAGATATCAGAAATTTTTGGTAGACCTTGCTCAACTGTGCAGTCGGTAATGGATAGACTTTGTGTGTTTGAGGGAACACAAAATAGGCCAAGAACAGGCAGACCTGCAATTTTGTGTGAGAAGGATAAATGAAAAATTCATAGGAAAATAAAGAAGGACCCAAAAATTAGTGCAGTGAAGTTGGCAGCAGACTTGAAAAGGTGTAGCCTTAAAGTATCAATCATTACAGTGCATAACATTTTCAAAGTGGAGGATTATCATAGTTGAATACAATAAAAAGGCAAATTTGTGTAAAGTGACTAAAATTTGTAAGAGAGCATTAAGATAAAGGACTGGACTTCTGGAAAGGGGTAATTTTTTCAGATGAAAAGAAGTTCAATCCATTTTGTTCAGATGATACGTGAATGCTATAGTGGAAGAAGAATACAGAGCTGGATCCATGAAATCTGTTATGTACAATAAAACACTAGATAGTGGAGTATGCTCTTTGGTTGGTGCATTCCAGTATATTAAGGGGTGTGTTGTGCATTTACTGTGTGTATTGATTTCTTTTATAGTGAGGCCCTTTACATGCTATAAAACCATCTGCAAATTTTCAAAATCTCATATATTATCTCAGTGCCACAAATTGACAGTCACAGCACAAAAAGGTTTATATCCATTGATGTACAATTGATGGCTGTCCACCCACAGGAAATAGATACCAATGACTGTGATGTTTTGTAGTACATTTGACCTATCCTTGAGGAGCAAAGAAAATCATGAAAGTGTTTTTGAAAACTTATCAAACACAACTTCATGTTTGCTGAATACAAACAGTAAAATCCCTAAAGTAGGGGAGATACTAAAATTTACAAGGTTTAAACATGCCAGACAAAGATGTATATAAAATTCCTAAAACACAAAATATCATGAAGGTGTTTTTGAAGACTTATCAAACCAATTTCATGTCTTCGGAGTAAAAACAATAAAATTCCTAAAACAGGGTAAATACTAAAATTTGTAATGTTTAAACATGCCAGATAGAGATGTACATAAAATATCCTTTACATACAGTGGCGGTTCCTGGGGGATCGCATACTTGCAACTGCACACCCACTAATTTTTTCCGCATGCGAATGTGTATAGACATGCATGTGAGAAAGTCGAATGTCCAACTTTCTTATATGTATATGAACTTGCTCTTTTAATTTTCCCGCGCCCTCTTTACCAAATGTCAGCTCACTCAGTCAACAAGCTGATACGCATAAACCCGATTTTGCGACTGGCAAAGGTGGCGAGGTGTACGTGGAGAGCGGTGCAAAGCTTGCATTTAAGAGTACGCTAGTAAAGGCAGCATAGTTGACAAGGCCAACACATGCGATTCTTACCGCGCAAGTGCACTACGTTCTCGTACAAGTCCCTCTGTTTTCCTTGCTACGAGCATTTCCCTCACGTTCAGAAGAACCTACTAGGTAGCCAACGTGAGGATTCTAAATATAATGTAGCCATCTTCTACATTATATTAATGTTATAAACACAATTACATCTAGTCTTATTAAGCGATTATAAATGCATATAATTGCTCTTCATGTTGTAATTTACTAAGGCCAATACTTCAGTTTGGAATAGTTATTTTGTTACAGTGTTTATTACTATTTGTTATGTTTGTGTTCTGGCAGCAAGTTGCATGCAGTTGTGTCTGCACATAGCGGGAAATTTGAATCTATGAAAGTGTGAAAATGAATAACATGGCGAAACTAAAGGAGATAAATCTTTCGAGTTTATTCTTATACGAGAAGCTGTTTTCCATGTTTATCGTTTGCAAGTGAGAGAAATGGTGTCTGGACAAAAATTAGTTCTTGTGATATTGGTCATTTAAAACAAAAAAATGGCAAAACATAAGAGCTCAATTGTCCATATGAATTTAGAATTAGAATTGTGTGGTGTGTGTTAGAGAAAAAAGGGAATAAAGGTGAAGAGGATGTAATATACTGCACACCCACTGCGACAAGTCACGAGCCGCCACTGTTTACATATAAACACATAAAATCCCCATAACATAAAATATCCTTTACATATAAACACTTGTGTTATTTCTTATCTTATCCCAAATGTCTTTAATGGTTCTGATTTAAGTAGCACATACTTGTTATATTGACCGCCTCCGTAGCGCAGTTGTAGCGTGCTTGCCTCTGGCGCGGAGGAACCGGGTTCGATCCCCGGTACCAGCATGGGGATTTTATCCCCTCTGGGAGGTCTGGCACAGGGTGCAATCAGTCTCGTTAAGTCCTGGGGGTACCAATTGAGGAGCTACTTGATGGAGAAGTAGCAGCCCCAGGTCGAGAAGACCACATAACTGGCCGGGAGGGCTCGGGGCACTGACCACGTCCGATCCTCCAGTACTGCACCTCACCAATGATGCCTGTAGTGTGCAGAAGTGGGGGATGCAGCGGCTGGGCGGTAGGCCTTGGCCCTTCATGGGCTGTTGTGCTGGGGTTTAGTTTTAGTTCTTAGTATACTTGTTATATTGGCATAATACAAACTTGTCCAGCTCACATTCCATGACTACCCTATAAGTCATTTTAACTCTCACCTAGTTATATAATAGTTATGGAAACACCCAGCTCCTTGGAGCAGACATCTATCCACATAAATAAGTGTTTTTGGGTCTTTTTCAAAATGAGTTGTAGAATAAGCTTTCTTCTGAGGTTCTACTGCCATCATAAATGGTTTGCTATTTTTCAGTTCAATGGACTCCATTCACAATTAAGCAAAATGCATATAAGAATCTCCTCAGGAGCCCACTGGGTGGGTACAGTTAGCAGTGATCCTGAGGTACCTAAGCTACCCAGTCTCCAGGGGATATTAATAGGGAGATCTGGACCTCCACATTGGACATGAGGCTAGCAACCTATCTCTGGAAAAAGAGCCTTGCTCAGAAATCTCAACAAGAAGTGGCAGGCAAATAAATGGAAACAGACCAAAGCGAGTCAAGCAGAACATAATTAAAATGTATTTGGGGACTTCTAATATAAAGATGTTATTAATGCCTGGTAAAATGCAGGAACTGGCTTAGAAAATCACCAAAATAAAAATGGACATAGTGGCACTAAGAAATAAGATATAACAGAAAAAGAATAATAAATAAAAGACTATACATTCTACTATAATGGACTCCCTGTCAAACAGACCGGGCTGGTACTGACTTTATGTCAATAAAAAAGATACTACTGGATATAATCAATTTTGTGCCAGTTAATGAAAGACTATGTAAACTTAGAATTAGAAACATATATAATACGAGTAATATAGCGGTAATAAACACATATGCCCCAAATGAAGAGAAACCAATAGAAGTGAAGGAACAATGTTATGAGGACATGCAGAAGCTCATTGATGAAACACCAAGAAGCAATATACTTATAGTCGCGGGAGTTTTGAATGTGCAATTAGGTACAGAAGACTATTATAGAAATGTAACAGGAAAGCATACATTGAATGAGGACACTAAGTAAATTGTGAAATGCAAATCTGAACAACAAGGAGGTTTGCAAATATCCCTAAACACAAAAATATCAGAGATGCTTCTAAGAGCAGCAAGAAAGCGAAAAGGGTGGGCATGTCCTACTCTGCAGCATGTGATTTAAATCCACATTTAGGCCCTTTAAATAATTTTATGGTGAAAAACAAATTAATATTCATATAAAACACACTTCAAACTATGATAAGCAAAAAATGCAAAAATTGATATTTTCAGCATTTTTAACTAAGTTAATTACTACAAATATTAAACTCTCTGAATTCACATATTCATCACATGAAAATTAGAAAATAAACAGTTAACACATCCCTAGCTTTAAGTGTTAACACTGCTAAGCATCTTAGGCATATTTAAATACAGTAGGTCAAACAAGCCCTTCAGGACATAAATTGAATATTTGTAAGGTGAAATTAGTAACAAGCAAGAAGGTATCAGTTCCCACTGAAGAGAAATTGACATATGAAAGTGATAGCTTTTATGCATAATAGTTGACTGATTCAATGCAAAAGGACAATGCTTTAGTGACAATGACAGTGCCATGGTTAGGAGCAATATATCATTTTCACAAATTGTATAAGGAGCTCATCCCTCAAATGAACTTCTCAGCTCTTCACAAACTCAGATGAAAGAACATATACTTTAGTGGAGAAAAAAGAGCAGCAAAGAAAAAGAAAAACAACATTCCCTTTCACAACACAGTCATAAATTACTTGTATGGAATGCAAAGTGATGACTTGGCTAATCAATGAAGGAAATGCTATTGGGTGAGACAGACTTCTTAGAAATTATGGAAGTAGGTTTACCATAAGGAAACAAACACAGAAACTGATTGATACACCATAAAAATGTACAAAAATCGGGGAAATGAGCTCATTAGCAACTTTACATCACATAAATGCATATGGTGGCAGAGGTGTTTCCTTAACCCATTAATGTCCAGTGGTCTATTTATGGATGTATTAATAGACTGCTACAATATTATTTCTTTTGGTTTACTTGAGTTCTCAAGAGTCTTTTTCACTATGTATGTTATCACTGATGTTATCTGATTATGTGAACACATTATTGCCTCTTAAAAATTAGAATATTGTGTAGTTTATTAATTTGCAATAAAAAGATGCAAATGACTACAGTGTCTGTGGAAGCATATTATTGTTTTTTTCCTTGTTGCATTTTCCTCCCATGTTTCTGTAATACAATAAACTGTTGATATAGATTTGTATTATTACATCACACAAAGAAAATGCCACTGTAAGCAATTCTAATGCTGAAAATGTGAGCCTAAGTACAAGCGATCTATTTATAGACCACTGGATACATTTGTTATCTCATGCCAGCACACGGAAATCTTCATGCAATGCAAGAGCAACATTGCTACATCTGTAATAGTATGTAAGCATCTGCCACATGTGTGATTAATTGTCTTCTACAGTTTTTCTGTTTGAAACAGAGTGAACTGTGTTCAACAGTATCAGTGGCAGTTCCTGGGGGATCGCATACTCGCAACTGCACATCCCCTAATTTTTTCCTCATGCAAATGTGTATAGAAATGTGTGAGAAAGTCAAATGTCCAACTTTCTTATATGTATATGAACTTGCTCTTTTAATTTTCCAGCGCCCTCTTTACCAAATGTCAGCTCACTCAGTCAACAAGCTGATACGCATAAACCCAATTTTGCGACTGACGAAGGTAGCTTTCAGGCAAGGGGTACGCGGAGAGTGGTGCAAAGCTTGTATTTAAGAGTATGGCGCGTTAAGGCAGCATAGTCGACAAGGCCAACACATGCAATTCTTACCACGCAAGCGCACTACGTTCTCATACAAGTCCCTCTGTTTTCCTTGCTATGAGCATCTCCCTCACGTTCAGAACAACTTACTAGGCAGCCAATGTGACGATTCTAAATATAATGTAGCGATCTTCTATATTACATTAATGTTATAAACACAATTATATCTAGTCTTATTAAGCGATTATAAATGCATATAATTGCTCTGCATGTTGTAATTTACTAAGGCCAATACTTCAGTTTGGAATAGTTATTTTGTTACAGTGTTTATTACTATTTGTTATGTTTGTGTTCTGGCAGCAAGTTGCATGCAGTTGTGTCTGCACATAGCAGGAAATTTGAATCTATGTAAGTGTGAAAATGAATGACATGGCGAAACTAAAGGAGATAAATCTTTTGGGTTTATTCTTATATGAGAAGCTGTTTTCAGTGCTTATTGTTTCCGAGTGAGAGAAATGGTGTCTGGACAAAAATTAGTTCTTGTGATATTGGTCATTTAAAACAAAAAATAGCAAAACATAAGAGCTCAATTGTCCATATGAATTTAGAATTAGAATTGTGTGGTGTGTGTTAGAGAAAAAAGGGAATAAAGGTGGAGAGGATGTAATATACAGCACACCCACTGCGACAAGTCATGAGCCGCCATGTAACAGTATTCTATATTGTATTTTTTGAAGTGAGAATAACATATAAATACATAGATTCCTAAAGTACATATGTCTTATAGTTAGTATTTTTGGGGATAGTTTTGTAGTTCTGCACTAACAAAAAATTCAAACGATAATAGGTAAGTCTGTTAGCTTTTTCTTTCTTCCTCTTCATTATTTTTAGATTGCATTCAGAGATATTGCATGTAATAATTATGAGGGCAAAGGAATTATGCTGGATATTGTGATTGTGATTCTTCCTCCTGATCCAGGCAGTCTGACTATGAAGATGAAGCATTACAGGAATAGTAAACGTGAATCATGTTCCCAGCCCAGATGAAGTACATTTACCTCTGTAAAGAGTGACATATAGGAAACAAATGACTCTAGGTTTGGAAATTTAAAAAAAAAGGAGGAGGAGGAGGAGGAAACTTTGCAGCCCAGTGGCATAGCCTGAATGTCAAACTTAGATATGTAACCCAACGAATATTGTAAAATTTGTTAAGATATGACCCAACCTAGACAGAATTCCCCTTCTGGGTTTACATCTTTTATCATTGAAAGAAATGTTCAACAATACTGAGAGCATGATTCAAAAGAGAACTTGCTTTTCTCTCAGGACTTAGATCTATAATCAAATAAATTTCTCTTTAACATTTTCGTCAACGTTTACGTAATGAATGATACAGAGTTGTTCTTCACTGTTGATCTCAGGAGTTTCATCTAATATTGATGACACAAAGAAGGCAACAGAAATTTTCTTCTTAACTCCATGTGTCATGATGGCACTTGCACTTGAAATTAAGTCATTCTGAATATCAGGTGAAGTTGCACTTTGCTTTGAAAAAAAATCAACAAAACATTTCTTTAAAGTATTATAACTCAGCCAGGATTCACTTTCATAAACTTGCATGTTGAAATGCCTTATACACTTTTTAATGTTTGTTGTAATACTGAGAACAGGTTTTGGGGAATCTGCTTTAATTACATTGTTGCTTTTTAGAGAAATTTTAATGTTTGGGAGCTTCTTACATTGAGTTTGTCGATCACACAACAATTTAATTTGGTTTACATTGGGCCAACAGCACGAAAACAAAGTTTCGTTTACTGCTCTATCTAGTAGTCATTTCATGATCTCATGGATGTACAGTGTCTGCATACATACCTTTGTACCACAATCTGCACAAATCTTGACCCACATTTCCCTTAACAGTAAGTAACCAAGTGTCCAAATCATGCAAGTGTCCACAATTGAAGAGCACACATACAAGAAGCAAAACACTCTATTCACAGCTATAAATACAATAGCATTAACACGATGCTTAACATGAGATGTACAATAACACAGTGCATACCATGAGTCAAGCCCACAACATTGGTTTCAGGCCACATCATAGCCGAGTGTTAGACCATTTATTTCTCACCAAAGTGGCCCGGGTTCAATCCCAGGCAACCGCATGTGGGATTCATGGTGGACGAAGTGGCACTGGTGTGGGTTTCCTCTGGGTTCTCTGGTTTCCCCTGCCATCGCATTCCACTGGTGCTCCATATTCATTCCATATATCATCAATGTCAGCGCCTGTGGAAACACTGGTTTCCTGCAGCTGATGAGAGTTGCCACTGAACCAAGCTTCATTCCGAAACACTACCACCAAGTTATTGTAGAGTTGTGTAAAATCAAATCATAATGTTCAGGGAAGCTTCATTCTTGATGACATTAAAACGATTATGTACCACAAAAGTATAATAAACACCAATTTGGCAATCACTTTGAGGAAAATTACAGGGTATGTAACACACATCTTACATCCACTTATGCTATGCCTCTGTTGTAACCGACCAACAAGATACAAATAATATGCCACCAAGTACACAAAATTCCAGAAAATGCTTCAAATGAAATGGGAAGAAATGAAAAAAAGTTTGAGGGATTACATGCCACTTAAGATTCTGCAAAAAGCGTGTTGTAACACACTGCCACAGATGTTTTGAACTTTACCACTGTTGATAAAAAGCTTTTACCACTCTGGATGTTTCAGTTAATATGTGGTTTGGCTTTAAGTGGCCTATAATTGCTTTAAGAAATAAATTTTAATCATGAAATAATTGAACTTGATAAAAAAAATATTTTGTTGTTTAACGACGCTGTCAATTGCCAGGATCACATCAGTGTGCCGGAATTTTGTTCCTCAGGAGTTCTTTTACATGCCAGTAAATCTACTGACATGGAGTTGTCGTTTTTAAACACACTTAAAAACCATCGGCCTGGGCCGGGTTTGAACCCGCAACCTTGGGATCAGTAGGCCAACGTCTAACCAACTGAGCCACCCAGACCGACATTGAACTTGATGGAAATATATTCGCTCATCATTATAGTGTGTTTTAATACTGTTAATGCCCAGCAGTCTACTTATAAACCAGGTGATTTTGGGACACTAGGTAAATAAAAAGGCAAACAAAATATATTGTTGACATACTGTATGCTGAGCCAATACATTACGTATATTTCTTCTAATTTTTGAAAACCAAAATATATAAGTTGGTCATTAATGGGTTAATGCTGTTGCATACCCTACATCATATCAGAATATAATATAGGTACAGAGTTGTGTGAAAACTTTTATATAGAATTTTCAGCAAAAGGTGCAAAACTCAGTCAGGTCACAAGATTTGACAGCAATACAAATGTCAGCAGTATTGGCTCAATTTTTGCAAAACAGGACATTTTCTTTATTACAGTCAGGAGAGAGGGGTGGAAGTACAAAATGTATAGACTGTTATTTCTAATGTAATGTTACAACAAAGTAAATAGTGCAAAAAGTTTGTAATTATGTACCAAGAGCCCATATTACATTCCCTACAGCAGAAACGGTTTATTTCAAACTTTATTTCAGGTTTGTATACTATTTGAATACGTTTTTAATGTAACATGAGTTTAAATCTATCCATAAATTTATTTCAGAAGTAGATTTAAAATTTATTTATTAGTTATGCATGATCATTAATGCCCATTGTGGGCACACTTATGCTAGATCCCTCGTATAACAATAGAGATCTTTCTCTTCCTGGAAGGTACCAGTTGGTACACAGGGATTTCAGCCCATGACTTGGACTATCAATATAATCACTCCACTCTTAGGTCCCGACTTGATGTAAACACAAACCGTCAACAACTAATTGTGGTACACCAAAAGCAAAGCACATCACAAAATATATTACCTTAAATATTGGTGATTATGAGCTTTCAACATATCAAGTAGTCTTTACCTTGTGATAGCAGTGCTATTCCTAAAACTTCCAAATAAATATTGTTCTGTTGCACCATAACCATGAGGCATGTGTCCTCATGGCATTTGTTTGTGTCAGTTGCAGCTGATACGAACACCAGGTTATCGCAGAGGGATCCAAGGTCTGGATCTAAGGCTGGATGAAGTATAGGCCTACCATGGTGGCACCAAAGCCAAATGATTAGACGATTCACCTCTCACCAAAGTGGCCTGGGTTTGATCTCAGGCCACTGCATGTTGGATTTGTGGTAGATAAAGCAGTGCAAGGGCGGGTTACCTCCGGATTCACCTGTTTCCTCTGCCATCTCATTCCACCAGTGCTCCATCTTCATTCCATGTATCATCAGTCCCTGCTTATGATGCCATATGTAGTAAAAGTGCGAGTTCAGTACTACAAAAAAGCTAGGCCTACCAGCCAGACAATAAGGGGTTGTTGATTAAACGTTAAGTTCACGAACAATGCATTTAAATACATTTTTCTTGAATCAAGCTAAACAACAATTATAAGATTAAAATGAGCAGTTTTGCCATACCTGTTTATCTATACATGCATTCTAGTTGTCTTTCTTTATGGGTAAACTGCGTTGCCACACTATCAGAAAACAATTTCTCATGATGTCTTCTCAATGAAACAAATCTGTCTTTTTCTGCCAATAGAAAAGTCAAGTTGCTCAGACCAATTTGTCCTTGTGTTGCCCATAAATAAGAAAACCCCCTTTCTGCTCTTGCAGTTGTGGAAGGAAATATTAAAATCAGTTCACATAGTTTGTAAACTTTACTGTACATAACATCAAGTCCATTTGATTTCATATAATTTGCACACCTGCCTGCTGTGCAAAGGATCCTGGGTTCAACTCCTGACAGGGGGGTAAGTATTCTTCTCTAGCCAAGATTATTCCTTAGCCTCTCCAGAGTGTGGTATTATGAATAATAGTGTAAATGTGTGTGTGTGTGTGTGTGTGTGTGTGCGTGCGTGCGTGCGTGTGTGTGTGTGTGCGTGCGCGCGCGTGTGAATTAAAAGTTAAAAGAAAAAGAAAACTTGACCCACTGTTAAAACGAATAGCACCATTAACAATAGGCAACATGTTCCCTGAGATAGGCTGCTGATGTGACCATTGTAGTTAAAGGCCGCTGATATGACCATTGTAGTTAAAGGCAGAATATAAATGGAACAATAAAAAAAGTTTTTTGAAGTGAATATAACACTTTCAGTTCATTTTTCAAAAACGGTATATTGAAATGGGAAACATATTGTTCTATCAGTTCACATAATACATTCGGTGGAAAGTTTTTATTGCAATTTGCAAAATGTTTAGAACCTAGCAAGGCCAGAAATTTCAACTGTTTCTGTGATTCAACTCTTAATTTGGTTTGGGTTATTAATGTGCCCAGGACTTCACAGAAAAACCTTAAGTATGAAGAATGGGTTTCATATTCACAATTTATCTTTCTAGGCCTTTTTTCATCCTCTTCATTAGCAACCCTCATAGTTTCTGGCAATACTTCTTCAAATCCTATGTCCTCTTACCTTTAACCCATCACATTTCAGGGCATTTTCTCAGTTGCAGAAAACAAGCATGACTAACAATAAAGTTTATCTAATTCACATGAACCAGTTAGCCACACATACTTATCATAACAGTTTATATTAAAATATCTTTTCTAAGGATTCTTATTCTTTTCCTTCTGCTCACACTGTAAGTGTGAAAGAGCTGCAGTAGGCTTTCCCTGTTTTACTATCACTACCGTATCCTCGTATTTCAACTGTATGGTTGTTACACTAATTGTTTTATTACACATTGCTAGAGCAATTTTCAAAGAAATCAACAGGTATGATAATGAGGAAGAGGATGATATGACATGCAGGTGAAATTGATGAATGGAAAGGTGAAAATGGAATAGTTGCTGGGGAACCTAGTGGAAACCTGCCAAGATGCCACTTTGTCCACTACTAATACCACACCCGGTTCACCTAGGTGCTAAGCAGTCTAACTACTTGGCCACAGTACCACCAAAGATTACTTGTAACTCAGAATTGCTTACAAATAAGATTTTGATAATGCATCATATCTTTTTTGAAAAAAAGCAATACAGTGGGCCTACATATGTAAAATTTTACAAATATCAAAGATATGTATGAAGGAAACATTATTTTGAACTTGGTCCTGCTTTAAAGAAATCAGTTAATTTGACTTGTTTCACTTTCCTTACATTAAGTGCATACACCTCATTTTGCAAGCTTATTATTGAACTTAGAGCTGTTTTACTACAACTTTTCACACTGATGTAATGCCAACACACATTTGTTACACTTAACACTTCACTTGCTTTAGGTATTTCAAGAGTTGAGTCATCATCCCTATTACTGTCAATGTTACTTGAAGCTGATCCACTTTCTTGATCACCACCATATTTTTGGCACACATTAGCAATAATCTTCTGATCCTGTAGTTCCCCACACACAGCTAGATTGTCACCAAAATGCATAAATATATAAAAATTTGCACCCTCCAGCACAGCTAGCCCATTGGTAGGCACAACTCCATCACTACTGGTACCATCATCATCATCGTCATCGTCGTCGTCATCACCATCACCACCACCACCACCACCACCACCATCATCATCATCATCATCATCATCATCATCATCATCATCATCATCATCATCATCAAACACAGCCTCTTCCTGTAAGATACCAGATTTAAAGAAACAGTGTTTGATTGTGGAGGATGACACATACTTCTAGGCAGCCAAAATACATTCCATAGCTTGTAGTACGCTAATGGTGAAATTTTCATTTCCTGCGTCACTCAGTGTTATTAAATGTTGAACCAACATTTTTCTATAATGAACTTTGAAATTTGCTATGATGCCCAAATTAAGAGGCTGTAGATGACTGGTGCAGTAAGGAGGGAGAAATTCAACCTGAATATTTTTTAAAATTGTTTGAGGTGCTCCACATCTATTCATGTAAAGCAGGATCTTCTTCTGTTTCTTTTTCATTCTAATGTCCAGTTTCTTTAACCAGTATTTCATTAAAACCATAGTCATCCAAGACTTTCTATTGGATTCATATTCTGTAGAGTTTGTTTTCACACTCTTAAAACACCTCAGATTCTTGGATTTTCCTATCACATGTGGGAGAAGTTCCTCTGATCTGTCTGCATTAGTGGCAAGAAAAACTGTTATACAAATTGTAATTTTCTTCCCTCCATGGCATAAGTCACCCTTTTCAGCCAACATCTTGCTGGGAAGAAGATTCTAGAATACACCAGTCTCATCACAGTTGTAGATGTTTTGAAGCTGTCAGTTGCTTATGATTTATAATAGAACCTCTTTCTTCCAGTGTTGCACTGTGATCTCATCCACAGCATTCCACTTGCCACATATTTTCTCTGTGATTTCATCACAATCTTTAAATCCTTGCAACCATCCTGGTGAAGCCTAGAAATCAACCTCGATGTTCATAATTTTAGCTAAATCTATCACTTTTGTTTTCAGCATGTCACCACAGATTGGTAGAGCTGCAATCCATTTTTGCTGGAACTATGTTAAAGTGCCATTTTCAAATTAGCATATGTATCTCCCTTTCCTGCTGATGATCTAGTAGCTGAGTGCCCTTAAACCCAAACTCCCCCTTCCTGCTGACGGTTGCATTATGTTTATTTTGCACCCAGTTTTAAAAATTCATCCAAAATAGCATTTCTGTTACTGATGACCATACATAGCATGCTGTAGGTAAGCAATTCCTAAGTCTGAAGCAATTTTGGTTTTGGTTTTATGTGGATTAAGTTCCACCTCTTGTATGAACTTTACTTTCGGATCTAGTGTATAACATTTGCTCTCTGTTCTTCATTTCATATTAAAATCAACTGAGAACTGAATGACAACACCGCTGTTCAATAGTAAACACTGCACACTGAACAGTTTTATCTGTACTTCTCATTTATTACTAGGACATTCTCATGCCAAAAGCCACCAGCTCTACCAGCAAATGTGTTTGTCTTTTGTTTTCGCAGCTGGAAGCCGCCCACTCAGCTTGTATCTTTGTTGACAGAGATAAGGAAAATACACCTCAAGTTTCTTTTAAGATAGTTTATGCCATATACTCATAATTACTTAAACTCAGTTGTATTTCACTGAAATTTAATACATGCCTATAACAGCATATATGTATAAATGCATTACATATAAATAAGGTTCTATTAACACATTTCTAAATTACAATTTGCCGGGACCTGCAAAAATTTATGTATAGATACAAATCACTTAGAACTGGGTTACGTATAAAACAGGTTCAACTATATATATATACAAAATGAAGCCTTCTGATGATACTTTGAGACATACTTATAAATAATTAATTTTTCTTTCAGTGTTTTTAAAACTGAATGTCAACCATCACATCAAGGCTCCATTTGTTTCTGATTGAAGCATCTCAGAATGAGCCTAATGACATCATGATTCTTATATTTTATTCAATTTCTAAAATATTAAATCTTGTAGGATTATTTTGAATGAAGTCACATTCATATGAACTCAAATTACTATGTTGACCTTCACATTGACTTTATCTGTAGTAGGGTAAGCTCAGGATTGTATCTATTAAGGAGACTATCCAAGTATCTGGATGCTTCAGTACTAAGAATTGTATATTTTGGTGTGATATATCATTATTTTCAATATGGAATTGAGGTTTGGGGAAGTACGAGTAAACAGAATTTAAATAGGTTGGTACTCTTGCAAAAGAATTGTATATGAACTATTTATAAGCTAAGTAATAGAACTTCACGTTGTAGTATTTTTGAAGAGAACAATCTGTTTACTGTAATTTCTCTGTATGTATATAAAGTAATATTATACATTGTAAACAAAATGAACATATTGCCAATTGTAATAAACAATATTATAGTCATAATACATAGTCATAGAAATAATAATATACATAGGATTAATGTGAATAAAAGGACAAGTGAATGTAACTTATTTAAAAGTGGAGTGAAATTATATAACAAGTTGCCACAATGTGTAAAAGCCAAGCAAGGAATAAATTTTAAAGCAGAATTAAAGGAATATCTATTAAGAAAATGTTTATACGGTATAGATGACTTACAATTATTAGTAGTGTCAAAATAAAATGTAACTGTTGCTGTTTCCATTTATGTTATCATTATAAGAAAATGATTGTTATTACTTATGATGTAATTTGTTGTTCTATCTTTTTAGAATTGTATTTTGACTATGCTTGAAACATTGTATAATGTCTATGGGCAAATAAATAAATATACTGAACCTATGTAGATTATACTGAATACTCACAACCTTGGCTTCTTGAGATGTATTAAATAAAATGTCTACATTGAGAAGAATTGGCGGATTATCATTAACGTCAGTCACATTTATTCTCACTTTGGCTATATTTTTATTGCTTTCCCAAGCTGAAACAGAAGACCATCTTAAATAAAACCAGTTAAAAAGCCTATGAATAATCTTGAATTACAACATTACATCCTGTTGTACATTTCCTTGTTTGTCTACAGTATAACTTTGATTTCACATATAGCATTTGAGAATGTCTACAGGTGTTTTGATGTTATGAATCATGAATTAGAGATTCATTTTGCAGGTCTAAATTCTGAAAAAGCAGGCTGGCTTCTGTCTGCATTTAGATCTAAAGGTCTCTGGATTTCAAACTAGGGGATGCATTTCTCTGGAGGCAAATGAAGTCAGTTGTTCACAATACTTTTCTGAAAATAGAACTGAGACTTTTGATAAGGATCATGAGAGCTGGAACAGAAATCAAGGAGCACCCAGGTACACTACTTGGTGTTCATTGATCCCTAGTGGAACATGTAGTACTGTACGACTAAGTCAAAAGCAGGCATTCTGTACAATATGAGTAGTTGTAAATCATAGTATGCCATTAAACTGTATTGCTTTTGATTATAATAAAAAATGAAAACCTGCAATGAACAATTATTATTCAATTGTCATCATTTAGAGTTATAAAAATGTATCTATGACCAATGGTGCACTGTGTAGGGGTACTCCCGTGCACATTCTCTAGCTTTATTTGATTAATCTGCACCGATTTCATAAACACTCTGTTTAACATGCTATGGCCAATTATAAAAATATTGTAATGAGTCAGATTTAAATACACAAACTTCACTAACACTAAATGCTTATCTGTGTAGTTTTAGTGAAGCTTGCGTATTTAAACCTGACTCAGTATAATATAATTACTCATCACTTCACTTTATTAAGTTTCAACATAAGTATAGCCAATTGCAATGTTGTAATAGTCACTTTTGCACAGACTTCTAGTAGAAAGAGGAAATAGCAGAGTCTTTAATGAATGTAAAGACCCATCACTGATATGATAATAATTTGCAATATTCCGCTTGTCCGATCTTGCTTTCCTGGAATTAAATGCTATATAAAAACCATATCATTATTTTAAAACCTTCCCGCGGCTAAATAACATTGAGAATGATTCATTTGATATTATCGTCACACTTTTCTGATTCGAAGGGAAGAGAATGATAATACTACTTGGCATGTGGTTTATATCAACAACAAACTCTGTTGTCACATACTCTTTCAGAACCTTTATCAACATTGCTCTCAAAGCGGCATTACAAAGACCTAACACTCAAACATGTTCCACACTCAGGATAACGCGGCATTACTGCAACACAGACCGGTGTTTAAAACCATTGTATATCACACAGTAAAGAACGTTATGTTTTCTGAATCACTTCTACGACTGTGTCATTAGTGTTATGTACATAGATTGAACTAGTCTTGGGCCCAAATGACCTAGCTGTCGACGGACCCTTAAACCCCTCTCACTCACTCACTTGAACTAGTCTCTCTCAAGCACAAGCTAAGTCATGGACGAAAGCACAGGGTTTGATTCTCCAGTGGCTGAATCTGATGGTGGCAGGAAAAATAGAAGAAAATGTCTTGTTCAAGCTACAAAACCTAATAATAAAGAACTATTCATAAAATGTAACCGTGGAATTCAAGATTATCCATCGAAGTCAATAAAGAGGGAAAGTAAGGAATGCAGAGTACGAGATCTGACATATGAAGACATTAATGATTTTCATGATAAAGTAAAACATCTAAATAAAGTGGATGAAGACAAAATCCTGCTTAAATACATGACAGTTAATTCTCCAAAATGAAGGAAAGTGAAGGAGAAAAATTCTAAAAGAAAACAATCTGTGAGTGTTAAATATAGCATCAGAAAGAAAAATGGAGATTTTTTACCAAACTGTGCTGCAAGTTTTCAGGGAATAGCAGTCATGTCTAAGGATAGACTGTCCTTCCTTGCAAGAAAATTTTATTCTACTGGGAATTCACCTAAAGAAAATCGAGGAGGGGATAGAACTGGTGCAAACGACAAGGAGCTTATCATTGCTGTAAAAAATGATATTAAAAGCTACAGGTGCAGAGAAGGCTACTACAGTAGACGAAAGTCTTCAAGGAATTACTTACCACCGGAATTAAATATTAAAAAATGTGGAAAATGTTTTGTGAAAAAAGAGAAAAGGAAAAACTATCCACATGCTCTTTATCCAAATACAAGTTTATTTTTTATGTGTTTTAATCTCTCATTCAAGACACCACACACTGATACATGCTCTACGTGCAAGATAGGACTAATTTCCATAAAGCAAGAGACAGATTTGGAGAAGAAGAATGAATACAGGACAAACAAAAGACTCCATAAACTTCGTGCAAAGAAGTTTTATACTATAATGAAAGAAAAAAATCCTGATGTAATCCAAATCTGTTTCAATATGCAGCAAAATCAGTCACTACCTAAACTATCAGTAAGTGAAGTGTATTATTCCAGGCAAGTTTGGTTCTACAATCTTTGCATTATGATTCACTCTAAACAACAAATGAAAGAGAATACACATTTCTACAGCTGGTTGGAAACTGAGTCATCTAAGGGATGTAATCAAGTGGCATCTGCTTTGTTGAATTTTGTATTAGACCTAGAAAAAAAAAATGAAGTGTCCTTCCATTATTCATCTTTTCTCAGATTCATGTCCAGGTCAAAATAAGAACAGTGTAGTAATGACCACGCTCATTGCCTTTTTGGAAAGAAGTACAAAATTTACATCTATACATCATTTCTTTCCCATATGAGGACACAGTTACATGGCTCCTGATCATGTATTTGGTAGGGTTGAGAAGGAGTATAGAAGAAAGGAAGATATTTTGTCAGCCAGTGGATTATCTACCGAATTCTGCAATCCCATGGAGTTACCAAAGTTCTCAACAGGGACTGGCAAATCAAAACACTGAAGGAGACTACTCTTAAAATTGTGAAAGCAAAGCTGCCATTTAACACAGGAATGCAATGTCTCATATTGTACAAAAAGTCTTCTACAAACACGTGTAATGTTTCTGTAACTGTGCAGAACACTTACACTGCGTCACCTGTGGAGGTTTCTACTTTCAGATCTGGAATTAAAATATGCCACAAAGCATGGGCATCGTGAACGGGGGGCAAGTAGGGGCCGCGGCCCTCCCTTGGAAATTGGTGACCTTAATGTGCAATCAATTACGGACTATTAAACTATTGTTTTAATTTAGAACAATTGTTATTTAGCGCAAATCAATACGGTTAACTGCAAAAAATATAAATTTTTACAGTAAAATGATGAATTAATATCTGATTGCAAACTTCCAACATGTGGCCCCCCCCTGGAAAAAGCTCTGCCGACGCTCATGCCACAAAGAAATGCTGAAGTCCTCATGTCTACACAAGATGAACATGGTGTCCAGTGAGAAGAAGAAAGATTTTAAAAAAATTGATGCCTATTTTTGATATTCCAGAAGAAGCAAAAGGATTTTATGAAGATGTTTTCAGCGACTATTAAGATATAAAAATAAGCGTACACATTATTACTTAATAGTTTAATCACTTTGTATTCTTAAATTTCTGTATTTATTAATTAATAATTTTGTAACTTTTTATAAATGTCTATTATATTTCATTAATGTAACAATGTTGATTTAGCCATTTATTAAATTTGTATACTGTACATAAAAATAAATTATGAATAAATGAAAATAAAATCAAAACAGTAATGAAAACAATAAAACTAGTAGCAAATTAAGGTTCAGTCAAATTTGCTTGTTTCATAGTCCATGTCCTCTATCGAGTTTTGAAAAAAACAAGCATTTTTTACCTTGCCAATACTATGGAAAATATAGTTATCTCCTAGGAGTTTCACTGTTGTCTGAAATTGTCCCATGATAATATTTAGTATTGCCACAAATAAAGTTTGTGTAATAAAAGGTTATCTACTAGAATAAAAAAAATGTAATTTCTGTAAAAACATCATTTTGTCCTCTATCGAGTTTTGAAAAAATGCTCCTCAATTAGAAACATATAAAATCTTAATGGATTTAAGAAAACACTTAGGATATTCATATTAATGTACTCATTTTACTCAGATACTGGGTTCCTTGAACTGTAATTAGGTATCATATTTTAGGTAATGTAATTAATTTATGGGTTCTAAGCATGTAAAATAGTGAATGTTGCACACTTTTAGTCAGGAATTCTACTTTTAACTGTACATGTTCATGTAATTATGTGTGTATGTATATATATTTGTTTTTTTCCTGATGAAGCCATGAACATGTACTTTTTTTCAGACAGTGAATAAAGACATAATGACAATCAACATTATTAATTTGTATTCATTATCATTGTTTCAAATCAGCTGATATAAAATTTAATTATACACTTATAAAAGAGCAGCTGAAGGGTCTTATGAGATTCTAGATTCAGTAATGGTTAAGCTGTGTTTGCATGGATTAATTTACTGACCTCTTTAAGTAAAGGTGGTGGTCACAGAGTTGTGTGAGTTTATACTTAAATGGGCTCGTAATGACAAGATTAGGTGCAATAAGGGGAATAAGAATGACTCAATGACAACTTACAGAGGGGGACTTAGTACCTTGACCAAAATATGATCTTTTGTGCCTATGCCCTGACAGGGCACTCCCACATAGGATGGATGAAGCAAATGGATCCAAAGGGTGGCCGGAACAAGGTGGCTACAACAAGGTAGGGGCACATTTAGGGGAATAATAAGGTTTATGGTAATTATTTATCAGCATGTGAAGGGGGTAAGAACAAATGTAAATGTAAGTACAAATGAATGACTTGTATGTTTTCAGAGTCTGTTTATTATGGGAATTGGAAAGAGAAGCAGCTTGAATTAAGTGCTTAATAATTATGTGGAAGGTTTAAACAGACCATTTTCATGGGAAGAAATGAATTATCAGTTTAAAAAGTAAATTATGGGGAACTTTCACACAGCAAAGCTATTAAGATTCTCAATATTACGATTTAATAAACTTCTCTTGTTCCACTTGCCTTGTATTAACCATTACAGATTGTTGCTTACATTATCAGCTAGTTTCAACTGCTGGATCCAATGAGCTAGCCAGATGAGGTAACTCTAGTGTTGGTTTAAGGAACTATGGGTTGGAATATCTTCTTGGATGTTAAAATTCATGAGTTGTATTCTGTGCTTCTTTATTCCTCATATGTTTAACTCTTTCATATTGTTTACTTCCTTCATCAGCTATATTTCCCTTTTAACGTCACATTTTTACTCATAAAAATGATGAGTGATGGTCAATTTATCCATCTGTTTGAATTTTAAGTTTCTTAGATATTCCTTCAATCTTGATCTAAATTCCTCTTAGTCTTACCATCATAGGTCTTGTAATTGGTGCAGTTTATTTGATAGATTCTAAATTTCTCATTTGGTGGTACTTTATTCATTTTCCTGTAGCTTAAGAAGGTTGCTGTGTTTATTTATTTACTGAAACCAAAACAATGTTAGAGTTGGCAAATATTTTCTGGAATTTA
Organism: Tenodera sinensis; assembly: GCA_030765045.1. Taxonomy (NCBI): domain Eukaryota; kingdom Metazoa; phylum Arthropoda; class Insecta; order Mantodea; family Mantidae; genus Tenodera; species Tenodera sinensis. Next base: position 83,095,380 of record CM060962.1, read on the forward strand.
GATGATATAGAATTCCTTGAAAGTTGATTTCTTTTTTCCTGAGATAAGGGTTTTGATTTACTTAGTTATTTCCAACTTTTAAACTGATGACTAGTTCTTTCTAGAGCTCATTATCTGTAACCATTTTTACTAAGTGTAAGACTTCATTCTTTCTCTTAGACTGGAAAACCTACTATTAAGTGATATTGAGTCCATTTCAAACCTTCTCTGGCAGCATGTCTAAGGTGTCCATGAATAGAACAACTGCTTTTTTATCAAGGAGATTTTTAATATTGTATCCTGAGCAACTCACAGAGATGATTACACCCACTTACAAGGTATCCTAGCATGAGAAAGCTTGTACACTAGTAGTGAGGATAAAGTGAAAAACATCCCATTTTACAGGACACAATAATATTTTATTCTCAGGATGGTTCCCTCACTTATATAGTTAACTTAAAATATACTGAATCGCATACTACCAAGGCGGCGCCGTGGCCGAGCGGTTAGCACGCTCGCCTACCACATAGGCGGCCCAGGTTCGATCCCAGGGACCCGCATGTGGTATTCGTGGTGGACGAAGCAGCGTCAGGGCGGGTTTTCTCCGGGTGCTCCGGTTTTCCCCGCCATCTCATTCCACCGGTGCTCCATCTTCATTCCATGTATCATCAGTGTCACCGCCTGCGGTGCCAAGTAGTAAAAGCGGGCGTTAAACACTACAACAACAACAGCATACTACCAAAAGGAAAGTGCTTCAGCTAAGGCTGATCAATTAATGCACAACAGGCACTTCTGACATCTGCATGTAGGTTGGTCCTGCTGTTCTTTTCCAGCTTCTAGGGAATTAACTATTGAGCTTCTCATACTAGAATAATATTCCATGATCTGTTCTTCCAAAAGGCTTGTAACTTTGCATAAGCTTTACCTGACATCCTATTCATATGCTAGGTAATTCTAAAGAGGTCTGAGGTTTGATATGTTAAATGGATCATAACATATTTAGCTTTTCAGTAATTTATGCTCGTTTTTCAATAGTTATTAACTATACATAAGAAGTACAGTTTTGCACTTTTGTCTTCTGTGTTGCTTTCATAGTAATTACACATTTTTCAGATCCACACTGCCATAGGGTGACCTGTGATAAGCTATTCATATACCTATACACATAGGCCATGCTCTGTGAGGGCCCTGTTTTCTCTGTATTTCATGAATAAATGGATATAAATGGTTAAGAACATGTTTCATATTGTGCACACCTAGGAATATTAGCTGGGCACTAACTTCCCAATTTACAAACAAGAATAAATTTATGATAAATGATAATTTATTCCATTATACTGTTTCTGCCATGAATATCTCCTGCTCTTAATTAAAAAAAGATTATATACATGTTTTTATAATAAAAGGATACTTACGGTCATTAGCCATTTCATTGTCTGCAATGGTTATGTCTAGCTCATAATACCTGTCTGGAGGATTTCCTTCATAATCAAGATGTGGAGTTCCTGTGTTGTTTACATATATTACTCCAGTATATCTATCAATTCCAAAAATAGAATGGTCCTCAAAACGCCTGTCCATCATGTAATATAGAGTTCTATAAGCAACTAGAAAAAAAAAAGGAAGAAAAAAAATAGTGGTATAGTTGCAATGAAAAGGGCTTTCATAACAAAAATTAATGTAAAACTTAAAACATTCAAATAAGCAAAACTGGAAAAGGGTCTAATTACAGGATGATTTGTAGCCCATGGATATCTACAGTTCATATTTTATATATTTATAAATATGATATACAAATATTAATAATGATGCCAATGATATTCTTACATAAAATCCACAGATCACAATCAGCTTATTAAATTTAGTGCCTATGAAAGAATGAATTTCATCGCAACACAGGGACACTGAATTCTATGTGGTTCACAATTTGTAAAACAGTTTTTCTACCAACTTGTTGATTTTGAGGTTAATTAAGTATAAACTTACGTATGGTATCAGCATCTGTAGCATTTACTTGAAATATCCACTCCACATTTTCCCAGTCTTCTGGTACTTCTACTACCTGGTTGTAGTCCCCAACGGGTACTGGTGCATTGTCATTTACATCTATTACTGTTATATTTAGCTGAAATTCCAGGAAAATACTTTGCAATAGAGAAGGTTACTATTTTTACAGCATTAATTTATTACAATAGTGAGTTATGAAGCTGATAATGGAACTGTCATATCACACTTAAGAGCCAATTATTTCAAAACTAGGCTACAACAATCCAATTTTTGAATGTTTGAACTTCAGTTCTGTACACTGAAATGTGTAATATGAGTGTCCCAGTGAAAGTTTATCTCAATTAGCAAAAAAATAAGCTTTTTCAGGCATAGTTTGTAGAAGATAAAATTAAATAATAGTGGCTAGATAAAGTGATGTGAATGTAACAAATCAGAGCTTTTTAGAAAGTTAATAGCAAATAAAAATATTTTTTAGGTATTAGCACCATGACTCAAGCAATAGACAAACAGGGAAATGAAGCTGAGCATCCCAATTACAACCCTCCTTCATGGTGTGGGGATGATGTATCTTCCTTCTGCCCTTGAGATAAAATTAAGTCTTAAGCTGTCTCATCGATAACTAATGGTCTATTAGCTCATGATGCTCAAGCTCTATGCATTAAAAAGATAAATTCAAATCTCAAACCTAAATATACTTATCAAAAATACAGGGAAATTAATGAAAATGCTCTGAGCGAATTTAGCAAAACACTTAAACTGGAATCATGGAATCTAACTTACCAAACGAATGAGACCAACAATAAATATAATAGCTTTCTCCAATGTTTCAAAACCCATTTTGAATCTTGCTTCCCAGTTAAGATTAACAAAATACCTAACTTCAAAGGAGATAATGCCTGGATCACTTTAAGTATAAGGACTTCATGTAGGCATAAAAGAAAATTATATAAGCAAATAAGAATTAGTAACAACTTAGGATTAAAGCACTTTTCAAAAAAAATATTGTAAAATTCTAAAAAAGCTAATAAAAGCAGCAAGCACATTGCATTATAATAAATTAATCCAACATTCTAACAATACAATAAAAACTATTTGGAATATAATAAAAAGAGAAGCAGGTAAATACTCATTACAAGACGACTCAATAACACTAAATGTGGACAATCAAGAAATTAAGAAACACAATGAAGTTGCAGAAATTTTTAACAAATTATTTTTGGATGTAACTAACAATCTAAATATTAAGTATGGAAGTAAGGAAGCAGCACTAGAATTTCTAAGATCAAGTTTCACAGTAGCATTGCCTCAATTTAAAACTAATCTGGAACACCTGCAGAAATAAATAAAATCATTAACTCCTTTAAAACAAAGAATTCCTCTGGTTATGACAAAATAACAATAAAAATGTTAAGATCATGCTCATACAAAATTAGCACTCCTCTGAGCTATTTGTGCAATGAGTCATAAAGGACCAGAATTTTCCCCGACAGGATGAAATTCTTAATCGTTAAACCCCTTTTTAAAAAAGGCGAACATAACAATGTTTCAAACTATAGGCCAATTTCGCTCTTACCAGTTTTTTCAAAAGTCCTTTAAAAAGTAATGTTCAGTAGACTGTGTAAATACCTCATATATAATAAGATACTTATGAAAAATCATTTTGGGTTCAGAAAAGGAATTTGAACAAATAATGCAACTTTCAAACTTACACATGAACGGTTAATTGCCCTAAACAACAAAATGCATGTAGGTGGTAGTTTCTGTGGCCTATTAAAGGCATTTGATTGTGTAAATCATGACATTCTTATACAAAAACTGGAATTCTATGGACTTAGAAATGGAAATTTAAGTTGGTTCATATCATACCTAAATGAAAGAAAACAGAGCGTAAACAGCGACATTGGTTAGGAAAAAAAGCATCAAATTGGAAAACAGTAACACATGGAGTACCCCAAGGTTCAGTACTAGGGCCTCTACTATTTCTGATCTATATAAACGACCTATCACTCTATATAAAGAATATAACAAGTACCGTACTTATTATTTATTTATGCCAACAAACTTACTGTTGGTGTTTTTAAACACACAAGCCGTGTGTGGGCAAAGTGGTAGAGCGTCCGCCCGGCAAGCGGAAGGTCTGTGGTTCAAATCCCAGTTGTGGCATTGAATTTTTAAGTTCCAGTTCTACCTCTTAAGTACCGTACTATTTGCAGATAATACTAGTGTGCTGGTCACTAGTAAAAGCTTAAATGAATGTGTAATTAAATTGAATTATGTTTCGAACTGCATGTCTTACTGGTGTAAAGCTAACAAATTGTCTGTAAACCTAGATAAAACAAGAATTGTTAAATTTATAACTCATCAAACATCACATACGCTGATCAAAATTGAGATAAATGACATGTTATTAGAACAAATAGACAACATAAAATTTTTGGGCCTTCAAGTAGACAACTATTTAGACTGGAAAGCTCACATTAAGTATATCTTACACAAACTCAGCTGTGTCTGTTATGCTATCCGAGCACTGGCAAATGTGAGTTCTATAGACACACTAAAATTGGTTTACTATGCATATTTTAACTCTATAATGGAATATGGGATTTTATTTTGCGGCAATTCAGTAGAGAGCAAACGAATATTCCTCATACAACAGACAGTTATAAGAATTATTTCCAACACCCAAAGTAGACGTTCATGTAAAGACCTTTTCGGAAGACTGAGAATACTAACCTTACCTTGTACGGTATGTATATAATCTTGATCCTAAAATTCTTTATATGCAATTGATCCACATTTATAACAAACAATGAACTTCATAAGATAAACACTAGACAGAAGAGCAACATCCATCATTCCCGGGTAAAACTTTCTTGCTTCCAAAATGGTGTATGTTATGAAATCATCAAAATATTTCATGCTCTTCCTAACGATCTTAAGGAAAATTGCTGCTAAAGAGTACCTATGCTCAAAATCATTTTATCCTATACAAGATTATCTGAATGAAAATTTTTTCCTGTTAATGTTTGTGTAGCTTTGTAAGTAGTTTCTAGCTCATTGTATTCTGTATCAGATTATGTGAATGAAAAATTATCCTGTTAATGCCTATGTAGCTTTGTAAGTAATTTCTAGCTTATTTTATTGTGTGTAAGATTATCTGAGTGACAATCAGAATAACAAATCATCTGTTAATGCTTATGTAGCTTTCTAAGTAATCTCTAGCATATATAATGACAAAATGAAAAATCCTTGTTAATTACATTTGATGCTTCTGTGGAAGCTAATAAAATGTGTATATACAGAACAATCTGACAAAAGATGCCATTCATTGCTTATTATATTATAACTAAATTATAATTATAACTAAACAGTAGGACCTGGCAGAAAAAGCCTAGTGAAAGTTCAAAACAAAGTTCAACTTGCATCTGTAAATATACATTATGTTAGTCTTATAATTACAGGAAAGTTTTGATTGTGATTCTCCATTTCTCCTTTTTCATCTTTTTGTCTTCTTCTTTTTTCTTTTTCTTTTTTTGGTTCCTGTTTATAATGTGTTCTATATGCTGTTCTGTATACTTATTGACATTTTTGTACATTTCAACTGACATGTTCAATGTTCATTGGCCTCCATGGCTATTTGTGAATGTGCTGAACGCAATCTATCTAAGCTACTCTAATCTGGAATACCCATGTTAGAATACACTGGCCAACAGCTGTTATGTGCCAAATACAAAAGTAACTGATTATTACTAATTTTCACCTCCTGAATTCAAATATAGTAAAACAAAAGCTCCACTTCTTACAGGTTCATAGATTTATAAGTTTAACATTCACAGATATATAAGTTTTTATTTTATAAACTATTTCATACATATGTGGCAATGCCATTGGTCTGAAAGTAGTATTCTGAGTATCTATTCTCTTTGCTAGAACCAGTTGATTACTCCAAAGAATGACTTACAGTTTTATTACCTTGTCAAGGCCAAGAACAACCCCCCTACTGAGGGTTGAAAAAGACTTTGTATGAGAAAATGAGCAAAGGGCAAGCGAAGGCACTGGTTTAATTAAGAAGTTACCTGAAGTAACTTGGAAGTGACAGTGTCTTCAGACCATTATCAATGGTGCAGTTTTTCCCAATGAAATTGCAGTACCTATGTCATGCAAGTATGTAAATAAAAACAATTCTTTTTGTTACTTTTGTAGCATGGCCAATATCATGACACAGCATTAAATTCTCCAACTCACTCACATTTTTCCTGGTAAACCATAAGGTGATCTCAAATTCATATGAGATAACCCTAATAGCAACTTATTGTGCTGTAAGTACTTAAGTCCAGGGCTTCATAGTTTACCCAACTATGAGGTCTAACAATTGGAAATTGTTCTTTCACACTAGCCAAGTGCGGATCTAGAAATATTTGATAGGGGGACCCGGTTCCAGGCCACTACCACTTCAGAATAATTAAATTCATGCTAAAACATGACTATCTAAATATTTAACTGAAAGAAATAATGCTTAAACTACCAGTTACCACCTATCTAGGAA
>CM060962.1:83106911-83196911 GCA_030765045.1 Tenodera sinensis
GGCGAATTAGTAAAAAGTTAAAAATAAAAAAGGACAAGTTAAATCGGTTTGGCCATTTTGCGTGATGATGAGGTAACATACATATAGTATTTATAGCAATAAAGTAGATGACAGGGGGGCCCGGGCCCCCTGGCACCCCTCCCTGGATCTGCGCCTGACACTAGCCATGTGTAGGACAAGTTTGGAACAAGGTAGAATGAGGCTGAAAAATTTTGAGTGAGTTGGAGATTTAATGTCGTGTTGGCACATTGGCCATGGTAGCTCAGTGGCTAGAGCAGCCGGACAGAAACTGGAAGACCTGTGGTTCAAATCCCGGCTATAACATTGTCGTCATTGTCATCATCATAGTCGCCACCACCGCCATCACCACTGCCACCACCGCCATCACCACTGCCGCCATCACCACCACCACTGCCGTCACCACCACCGCTGCCACCACCACCACCACCACTGCCGCCATCACCACCACCACTGCCGCCACCACCGCTGTCACCACCATCACTGCCACCACCACCACACCACCACCATCTCAGCAGGGTTTGCTAAATAATTATATAAATACAGAAAATTGTGTGAAATTGTCATTAGAAGCTACTCACCTGATATTTCATTATTAACAACTGAGAACATAATTTTTCCTGATAGTTACACTATACATACATATATGTGGATTAATGGCTTAATTGCCCCAGAGTGGGGAGCCTTCACATTCACCAGCTTTACCTCTATTTTGTTATATATGCTGTTGTACATGAAAATCATGCAGCTCTTATGTTATTAAATAACTATAGGGGAAAAGATAAAGTATCTAGGTTTGAAATTTCACTTACTATGATTATCTAAAAACTTACAGATCATTGTGACCAATAATTGCTACACTGCCAAAGAACACCTAATGGTTATGCAACATTTCAGAACTTGAAAGCCTATTGGGGAAGCTTAAGGAAGCCAGGCCATGCGTGATGTTTCACATCACTTTGCGTGAACATCAAGGGACTTTTCTTCCATTATTTAGCTTAAAAGCCTTTTAGACCATTGTACAGTTATTTCATAAAAAATGGGTGTTGCCAGTGTAATTAATTATATCATCGTTCAAGTTTAAAGAATGTAGGTTAAGCCAGTTATAAGTCCATAAATATAAATCACAGAGAGTGTTTCCTGTGCATAGTTTCTTCTTAGAAAATGTATATATCGGCAATTCCCGTCTGATCACAGTTTACTGATTCATATCAATTTTCAAGACTTATTTGGAAAATCTGAGCAAATTTGGTATTCGTTAATGAAAAAACATTTATATATAGGTAGTTATTTTAATAAGGAGAATAGCTGATTAATTTGAGGTACTGAGGAATGACATCATCTTATATTAAAACTGATTTTCATAAAAACGGTTTCTGAGATTGAAAATGTGGTAGTAATTTCTGATTTCAAGCAGATCCCTTGACATTTCTGGCAGTTTAGGAATTTATGCTTCAGCAATGTAATTACTTACAGTAGCATTTGTGACAAAATCTACATCTGCTGCTTCCACTCTGTATGTCAGGAACTGATTCTCTTCAAAGTCAATTTTTCCACTTACACGTACTTCTCCATTTTTGCTATTGATGTAAACAGAGTGAGTGGGAGTGTCTTCAGTTTCTCTGAAATCAATAACAGAAAAAGTGTCATAACTGTTATTTGTTATGAGGATACCAGCTTAAAAACAAGAGCTGTAAATCATTAAGTATACTTTTAAAACTGTTGATAATGGAATATATAGTGTGCAAACCACTTCTATTTTGTAAACATGAAATGCAGTAGATAGTTCTAATAAGTTAAACAAACATATGCCTATTTCATTGAAATAGACTGCATCCACCATGATGATTCAGGGCTTGAGTGTTTTTTGCTTTGAAATTGGAATTTTATTCCTAATAGAAGCAATTTATCAATGTGAGATTTTTCCATGAAATTATCTTCACTCTTAAAAGATGTGTCAAATAACAGCACCAAGTTTTTGCAGATTAAGGGTTGTTATACCTTAAAATTAAAAATCTAGTTTACTTTACATTTTCTAAGATATTTTTAGAATATCATAATAAGAATACTTAAAAAGGCCTAACTTCCTTATATTATATATGGTAACTATAATATAATCTGAAATAAAATACTTGGAAAAAATGCTTAATACCCAAGTGCATACAAGAAAATTCTAAGAACTTCAATTGTTGTAGTTTATTAATGCTAAAAACAGGTAAAATATTAGAAGGAAGAACAAGGAGGAGAGGAAGAGGAAGAACAAGAAGAAGAAGAAGAGGAAGAAGAGGAAGAAGAGGAGGAGGAGGAGGAGGAGGAGGAGGAGGACGAAGAAGAAGAAGAAGAAGAAGAAGAAGAAGAAGAAGAAGAAGGAGGAGGAGGAGGAGGAGGAGGAGGAGGAGGAGGAGGAGGAGGAGGAGGTAAGAGGAGGAGGTAAACAGTTGATGCTGAAAAATAAACATTTCACTACAATTCATTTTAGATAACAGTTATGCAACTTCTGTATTGAAACTAATTATTTGGATTAACTGTTGTTAATATTGTAAATTACACTTGAAAAATCCAATGTCACAACCAACATGGTGTAAGTATTCAGGATATACTTACATTAGGCTGTATGTAATGACATTGAAGGGTGGACCATCATTATCTTCTGCTGAGATTGTACCAATCAAAGTATTGTTTTGTGCATTCTCATAAACTTGCATGCTATCCAATGTAGAATCTATGAATTTTGGGGCATCTGTGTTCTCATCTTCAATGATTATACTTAGAGTTGCTGAAAAAATCACAAAAGCAATAATTAAGGCAGGGAAAGAAAAACGCTTACTGTAGTTATTAGCACTTTACAATAGCAACCACAGTTTGGAATTGAGCTTTGAGCTTGAGTTTTTTAACTACTGTGGTTCTCAGCATCCCATTGTGTAATGAGCATGAAAGATTGCTTAATTCTGCTCAGAGGCATCTTTATCAGACTTGAGTTTCTCTTACATGCTATAAATCTATAACATGGGACCACTGGCCTTACCTCTCTTCTGAAGGAAGCAATGCTAGGGATTTTTATGCCTAAAAATATCCATTGCCTTTGTCAGTTTTGAACCTGTAACCACAGCATCAGAAGCTAGCATGTTACACTGCTGAGGATAATTTAGGAACTAGAGAATCACCACTGACCTCACATGTGGACATGTGCTTAATACAAAGTAAGTTTACCAGATATTACAGCTTAACTTTACTAAGTCTGCCTCTATAGTGTGGTGGTAGCGTGTCTGCTTCACGTCCAAGAGGTTGCGAGTTTGAATCTCACCTAGGGTGAGTTATCTGGATAAGGTAAGATTTTTCCTTATCCTGAGAAGACAAATGTTGGGTAACTTAAAGCTGTATGGACCTCAGGCTCATTTGATTATCATTTCCCCTATTTCATTCATTCATAATCTGATATGACATTATGTTGGACAATGTAAATAAATGAAAAAAAGAATTCTATTAAATGTCACTTATATTACAAGGTTTCCCAGACTGTTAGTTTTACTAACTGCCATAGCTAAAAAATGAGCAAAGCAATGGATATTTGGCTCCTGCAGCTAAAATAACTTACAAATATACATTTTGTTCTCTTCAAACAAGTTGAAAGTAATATTTGTCATAAAAAAAATCAGATATACATACATATCTCAAGACACAAACACAATGCTTATTGATCAAACTGCGTAAGCTTTCGCGGCCGGTGTCATAATGTGGAAACTGATTATCCGGGCTTGTGGGCCGTGGTCTAGTCAGGAAACTCCTTCCAGACGTTTCGTCTGAAGCTGCGTCGAACATCCTCAGTGGCATTGCCTTAACCCTCTCTTAGTCTCAGCGATGACTGACACGGAGCCTTTTGGCTTCACAGGCTTTATACGTTTGGCGCGGGTGGGCGGAGCTAGTTCCTGGTTGCTCCGGTCTAGGCTTATTGGTATGGCTGCTGCGGGGGCAGGGTTGCTGCTTCTATAGTCTATGCTTGATGTTGAGGCTGTTGGTGGCGTATGGTCCTGGATTTGTTGATGGTCAGGTTTCCTGTGTGCTTTTTGTAATGCTGGATGCCAGGCTTTATTTAGGCGTTTGGTTTCTTCCTTTCTATTGAAGTTGTTGTTATGTTTGTGGATCTCTATAGCTTCTCTACTTAAACGGGTGTAATAATGTACTGTGGAAGATAGGACTGCTGTGTCTGAATACTGTATAATGTGTTCCCCTGGCGCTAGTAATACGTGTTCTGCGACTGCAGACTTTTCAGTTTGTCCCAAACGGCAGCACCTCTTGTGTTCCATAATGCGTGTGTTTACTGTACGTTGAGTGGTCCCTATATAAACAGAGCCACACGAGCAGGGAATTCGGTAAACACCCGCAGATGAGAGTGGATCTTTTGGATCTTTTGTTGAACGTAGCATGTTCCGTATTTGCTGTGTGGGTTTGTAGATGGCCTGGATGTCGTGTTTTTTGAGAACCTTCCCAATGCGATCGGTGACACTTTTGATGAACGACAGATATACTTTATTCTTCTTTTTCCGGTTGATTTGTTCCGGGGTTGGCAGGGGCTTCTTTCTAGGGTGTATGGCACGTTTGACTTCCTGACTGGTGTAACCGTTGGCCTGCAATGCACAGTTAATATGAGAAAGTTCCAGGTTCAGTAGGTGTGGTTGGCAGATGCCGTTAGCACAATCTACCAACGTTTTTATGACAGCCCTTTTTTGGCCGGAATGGTGGTTGGAGAGCTTGTGTAGGTACCGGTCTGTGTGTGTAGGTTTGCGGTAGACTGTGTGAGAGAGTGTGCCATCAGGCATCCTGTATAAGAGAACGTCCAGAAACGGTAATTGTCCATTGTTCTCCATTTCCATAGTGAACTGTATGTGTGGATGGATAGAGTTGATGTGACGTAGGAAATCTATTAAGGTATCTTGCCCGTGGCTCCAGATGGCGAAAACATCATCTACGTAGCGTAGCCAGCACACAGGCTTTTGCTTAGCGGAACTGGACTCACTGGACTGCCCATAGCCACTCCATCAGTTTGTTCATAAAATTCCTGGTTCCACTGGAAGTAAGTGGTTTCCAAAACATGTCGGAATAAATTTGAAATGTCCTCAGGGAATAGTTCCTGTAGTAAAGTAACAGTCTCCTGCATGGGTACCATTGTGAATAAAGAAGTCACATCAAAACTTACAAGAAGGTCGTTGGGCTGCAGGGACAAGGACTTCACTTTTTGAACAAAATGTGCAGAATTCTTGATGTAGGAGTCAGTGTTACCAACATGTGGCCAACCTGAGACGTGGCAAATAGCAGCTTTTCACCATTCACCAAACCCGCCGGGAGTTGGCCTTCAATGACAGTGCACTGATGTCTATCCACTTGCAGGTCAGTAGTATACTATCTAGACAGGACTGGGAAAAAGTGGACAGAATTACATACAGCTCCATGATCTTAACCTCAAACCAAGCTACCACCAGGCAGAAGAAGAAGTTTGATAATTGCTCCAAGTTGCAATCCACTACTGCCAATGAACCTAAGCGTACTATGATCAACTTATCAGACTAACAACTCTTGGAGAATGAAACCACCGTTCTGGCAAAGGGTACCAACTTTGCTGTCACTCCAAGCACTATACCTACAGAGGATATCATTGTCAACATAGAAGCTAGTATTCGCCACGTCTCAGGTTGTGCTGTGGAAGAGATACACCGTGAATGTGCCAGGATTCTACAGCGGGCAAAACCTCCCAAAAGCAATCTCTCCGGACCACAGAAGGCTGCCGTAAAAACGTTGAACAACAACAAGGAGATTGTTATTAGCACAGCAGACAAAGGCAACGCTATTGTCATTATGAACATTCAGGATCACCAACGTAAAATCTCGGAACTACTAGATCCAGCTTCCTACAGAAAACTTCCGTGTGACAACACTTCGCGCAACGTGCGAAAAACTAATCAGCTCATCAAGCAGTCTTCAATACCCGTGGAAAAACAACGACAGCTCACAAGCACAGAAGCACAGCCTCAAAGACTATACGGACTACCGAAGGTCCACAAACCAGAAGTACCTCTCCGACCCATAGTTATTGCCATCGGATCTCCCACGTACTATTTGGCGAAACACCTGGCCAAGCTCCTACAGCCACATGTTGGTAACACTAACTCCTACGTCAAGAATTCCACACATTTTGTTCAAAAAGTGAAGTCCTTGTCCCTGCAGCCCAACGACCTTCTTGTAAGTTTTGATGTGACTTCTTTATTCACAATGGTACCCATACAGGAGACTGTTACTTTACTACAGGAACTATTCCCTGAGGACATTTCAAATTTATCCCGACATGTTTTGGAAACCACTTACTTCCAGTGGAACCAGGAATTTTATGAACAAACTGATGAAGTGGCTATGGGCAGTCCAGTGAGTCCAGTTATTGCCAACTATTACATGGAACATTTTGAGGCCAAAGCTTTGGGTTCCGCTAAGCAAAAGCCTGTGTGCTGGCTACGCTACGTAGATGATGTTTTCGCCATCTGGAGCCACGGGCAAGATACCTTAATAGATTTCCTACGTCACATCAACTCTATCCATCCACACATTGAGGCGGAAAGTCGTTGTGTCCTCGTTGTTGGATCGCCATTTGAAGCTGAAGTCGTTGTTCGGTTCTCGTTGTCGCCCGTTGATTTGGTTCATTCCGGGCTAGCTCAGGATGAGATCTCTTTATCTCGGGTACGCGCAGGTGTTTTATAGAATAGACTACCCAAGAAAACCTTTTATATATTGTTTATTGCATCTTAGATACTTTCGGGAGCTATGCCGATTGTATATGTAGAGGAATCGCACTCACGTCCGCACAGCACAACGGGCCGTACTGGTCTGGGGTGAGTAGTGACGCTTTCTGGCGTACCCACGCTAAGGAAAAACGTTCTCTAATTTTGAATGTCATGACGTCATCCAAAAAAAAAAAGCCTCGTATCCAAAATGCTATTTCCTTTTCCCGCAATTTAGAAATGTCTCTTTCTATTATAACATGTTCTTTTATGAATTTCGAATATATAATTACCTTTTTAGGATTAAACGATATTTACTTTATATTTTATTAAATATATCGCGCGACTTTTAAGGTTAGCAAACCTGAATTTTTACTGATTTCAAACTATAGGGTATGACGTCATGACTCGTTAATTTCAAACCAATAATGCGTTTATACTACAAATTTAACGACTATTATTTACTCATATCTTGCCCACCTTACAACACTTCCTGCTCTATTATCTATGTATGTTATTACTCAACACTTATCGCAAATCTCACATCCGGCAATTAAATTAAAACGTGTCTTTATCAAGCCCATTCGATTGGACATCTAAATTTCGGTATCAAATGCCCCCATTTATGTTATTTTATTATTTCATAATAAAATAATGTAAATGTCTTGCCCGAAAGAAAAATTAAAAATTACTCCTGTATTTTGAATAATCGGCAACACTCCCATTATATACAATTTTCAATTACACTGTTTTGAAATTGGTTATTCACATATCTTCTCATTAATCTTTTTAACATGACAAACAATTGTACACTTGACTAAACATTAATCCTTAAATACTAATTACAATATGTTATGGTTTCTTCTGTGAAGCTTTTATATAAAGGTTAAATTTCAAGAGTCTTTCTTTATACTTCCTTCTTTTAGTTCATGTTTGCTCACTTCGCTCTCACTATCACTTGCACTGTGAATTCTCACTTTTGTTATTGTAACACATATCTGTACTAGATCCTTTAAGCACTAAAATGTACATATATTTATATAAATCCATTACACTCTTCAGACAAGTTCTTTCTTTGTCTTTCTGTGATAACTATCTATACATCTAAATATTTTAACAAATGTTTACAAATTAAATATTCTGTTTTCTCTCTATGCGGAGATGAATATTTTAACAATCTTTCTGAAGCTGTTATTGTGAGCTCTATACAATGTATTCTTAAGCTCTTTGTAGTAGATAGCAATTCACATTCTGCATTTTGCATGAATATGTAAGTACCTGACCAATATATGGTTTTCAAGTAAGCTAACATTTAAATTTTATCTCAAAGCTGATTGGGCGCCAATAGACAATGACACTTCGAATTTTACATGAAATCAAGGTTCCAAGGTACCACACGGTTTCTTGTATGGTCGAAGGAGTTGTTTATGCCATCTTCCCAGACATTTTTCATTTTTAACATCTTTTAATTCATAGGTATGATAACCAAATTTGGATATAATTTCTGCAGGACCTTTATATAACAATTCCATCCTTTTGTTCCTACCTCGCAAGGCACTTGATAACTTATGGTCTTTAACTAGTACCCAATCGCCTATCTTAGGTTCCCATTTATGTTTTCTACTCTTTTTCTTTAATTTTCGCTTCTCTGCCTTTTTCTTGATTCGTTCAAAAGCAATTTTCGCTCTTTCTTCTTCACTTAACTGAATGTCATTAATTTTCAGTGTTTTTGGTACCCCGATCAATATTGGTTCTGGTTCAATTCCTAACATTAATTTTATTGGTGCAAACCCAGTAGTTACATTAATGGTATGATTGATAATCTTTTCTATCAATGGACAATATTTCACCCAATCCTTGTGATTATGATGTGTAAGTACACGTAAATAAATTCCTATATCTCGGAGGACACGTTCTGTTGGATTCCCTGATGGAAAGTATGAGGAACAATGATATAACTTTATCTCATGATTTTCTAGGGTTTCTTTAAAGATTTTGCTCCGATGAACTGTAGCATTATCTGTTAAGATTGCCTGAATCTTGCCATATTTAGGCACATAATCTTTTATTATCTTTCCTACACATGTTTTGCTGCTGATATTCCTAACAGGATAAATTTTAATAAATTTACTAAAAACATCATGAAGAACAAACATATATCTACATCCAAATTGTCCTACTGGTAGCTCACCATCTGCATCAGTAGTAACTAGTACATTTTTCCCTTCTCTTATGATTGTCTGAGGTTCTATATCAAATTTGATATTAAATGGTTTGGCCCTTTGACATAAATCACAGCTTGAACATATTTTTCTCACTTTCTTTGCCAAATGTTTTATATAAAAATGGTCACTAATTACCATGATTAGCTTTTCACTACCTGTATGAGCTAGTGTTTTGTGATAAGCAAGTATAAGTTTCTCTTGTAAAGCTTTTGGTACCATTACTTTCCATTTAGGTTCAATTCTTCCATGAAATTTATAGATTTTTCCCTCATAAATACCTATATTATCTTTTAGATTTTCTGTGATTGGTTGTGCCTTTTCTCTCAATTTCTTAAGTTCATCGTCCTCTGTCTGTAATCGTTCCAAATTTCGAAATTCTTTAGCTAGTTGAGTCCCTTCTAAGGTTTTCAAATATAGTATGGTTACTAATTGTATCTGGTATTGTGTAATTGGTTTTCATCCTTGATAACAAATCACTAAAAATATTTTGACTTCCTGCTATGTGTTTGATTTCTATGTTATGGGATGTGATCTCATGTATATATCTAGAAATACGTGTGCTTGTGAGTTTGCAAGAGTTCATAAATGCCAAACTAACATGATCTGTGTAAACTATTACTGGGTTGTTATATACATATTGCTTAAATTTTACAAGTGCAAAGTAAATAGCTGCTATTTCTTTTTCTGTAGTGCAAGCCTGTGATTCAGTCCTTGAAAGCCCCCTTGAAGCTACAGCAATGAGGTGATCTTTTCCTTCCTCATCTTTTTGTAATATGACACTACCATAACCAAGTCCTGAAGCATCCGTATAAACTATGTAGGGGAGATCTTCCCTAGGTTTTTCCAATAAAATTGACGCTGCAAACAATGTTTTTACCTTTTTGAAAGATTCTTCTTCTACTGATGACCATTGCCATTTTACATCTTTTCTCAAAAGTTGTCTTAATGGGGCTACTACGGTTGCATATTCCAGGATAAATCTTGATTGATAATTTAGAATACCAAGAAATCTTCTCAATTGTTTTATATTTTTAGGAGCTGGTATTTTATTTATGCTTTCAATTCTGTCGGGATTAGGCCTGATTCCCTCATTTGAAATAACATAACCTAAAAATTCTGTCTGTTTCACAAAGAATGCAGTTTTACTTGGCTTTATTGTCATGTTTGCTTTCTTTAACTGACTTAGCACATAATTGATATGATTTAAATGATCCTCTATATTTTCTGAAAAAATTACAAAATCATCCACATACTGAGCTACAAATTTCTTTATGGTTTCTCCAAAAATTTCATACAAAGCTCTTAATAGTGCACTACCACTGGTATTCATACCAAAGGCGCAAACTCGAAACTGATATAATATTCCTGAATGTAAAAATGCTGTATATTTTCTTAAATCTTCTCTAAGTGGGATCTGCCAAAAAGATGCTGTAAGATCTAGAGTAGAAAAAATTTTGCCCTTCTGCAATTTGTTCAATATTACCTCTACACTTTCTGGTCTAAATCTATCAGGTTTACAATGTTGATTTAGTTTTCTCGCGTCTAATGTCACCCTAATCTTTCCATTGGCCTTATTTACAATACATAGGGGATTCACAAATTCTGAATTCGAAATCTCAATAACCTCATCTTCTAACATTGACTTTATAACTACATCTACCTCTTCTCTTATTGTACTAGGGATAGCTCTCGCTTTATGTGTAAAAGGTTTGATGGGTATCATCTCAAACGAATGAGTATAAATATTACATTTACCAGGTTTCTCAGAGAATACTTCTTTATTTCGGATTAATATTTCAAACAGTTTATCCCTCTGTTGTTCATTTAGTTGATCAGCCTGAGTTACTTTTTCCCTCAACAATTCTTCTAAGTCTTCACTACTCTCCCTATCATAGTACCTAGTTGCGTCAGAAAACCTCAAATTGTCTATGAAATCATTTTTATCCCATTCTGCATTTTCTTTATTATCGATACTGTACTCTTTGACATTTACTTCAGTTAATTCCATAGCTCCTACTTTAACATATTCTACAAAGAATGTATCCCCTTGGATTTCTTCTTCCTCTTTTTCTCGTACAATAGTTTCTGAACTACTATCTTCCACAAAAGGCACTATAATGGTCTCATCTTCAACTTTCATTTCTAGAATCATGTTTTTAAAATTCACCACAGCTTCCCAGGCATAAAGACAATCACAACCTATTATAATATCTGTCACAAGTCTTCCTACAATCAGAAATAAAATTCCTAGTATTCTCCCATTTATTTCAATATTTATCATTGCTTGAAATTTTACTCTCTCTTTTCGTTTTCCCACAGCTAGCGAGCAATATATCCCATTAACTGGTAAAGACATTACTTTAAAACCACTACTTTGTAAATTATCATAAAAATTTTGTGAGCATACTGTGCTATTTGATCCTGTATCTATAATTGCATTGTATTGTTTTCCATTTACTCCAATTTTGATTTTAGGTGGATCTCCTACTTTTTCGTTTTCGTCGATTCTATTTTTCCATTCTCTTTTCTTTTGTATCATCATTTGCCTTCTAGGACTATTTATTTCCGAGTACTTATCACAATCATTACTAGGATACCCAGTTCTCACTGAAGGCGCGTTTGACCGGGTCTGGCGTTTCCCTGATTTTTAGGTATTGCTCCTGTACCATTTCCCGAATTGTTACTTCTGTTTTCCTGCATTAAATCGGGGTTACTTCCTACCATGTTTTTGACCGTGTTAATGGCCTCAACCATTTCAGCATTTTCGGGGGAATTTCGTCCATTAGAATACCTTTCTCCCTGTCTTGGTGACCTCGGTCTAAACTCATTATCTCCGTTTGTCCAATACCCATCATTTGAATTTCTACTATGTCCAAAATAACGTCCCCGTCTACCTCGATCAAATCTATTTGTATTCATATAATTCACCCTTATATTTCTTCCCCTTTGATTACCATTTCTATTTTGGTGATGCCCTTCCTGGTTATATCTACCTTGATTTTCCCACCGGAATGATTCCATCCTTGGTACTGGTCCCTTATATCTTTCCCTAATCTCACTTCTATTCTGATAATACTGTGCCCCTTGCCCGAAAGAATTTACAGTTTCTTTTCCTTCATATTTATTTCCAAATGCGTGTTTTGGCTTATTGACTTCTAAGGCTGATAATAATTCGATCATAGCTGCAATGCTATCGGGTCGGGCTATGATTAGGTAGTGTTGAAGCGTTTCCGGAAAATGTGGAGTAACTATATTTATTAGATCTTTTTCATCTAAGGGAGGATCCAACATCTTCGATTTTCTCGCTATTCACATAAAATAGTTGACCATCGATTCCTCCGATCTAGGATTAAATTTTCCATTGCTTAATTCAACTCTAATATTAGCCTGCCTACTAGCTCCCCAATATCTGGTTAAAAAGATGTTCCTAAAGGTCCTGTAATCATTATTGTTACCCATAGAAAGGCCTAGCCAATTGGCAGCATTACCCTTTAGGCATTTTCTTACTATCACCATCTTGTACTCCTCTGGTATACGTTTCACCGTGAAGTACTCTTGTAACCCTTCTAAAAAGGCTTTAGGATCATCTGAATCTTCATTTTCAAAAACTGGAGGTGTCATTTCATTTAAGACATGGTTAGGCCAATGTAAATTTGAATTGTCACCTGTCCCTGCACTATTTCTGAGATCAGAATGGGAATTACTGTTACCTCTATTTTGCATCGAAATGTCAGCTGATACACCTGGTATTGCCTCGTTTCTTGCAACTTCATTACTAAGATTGTTGTGATTACATGCATTTTCATTTAATTTCAAATTTTCTAAGGCCTCTTTTACCTGAGTAATTTCTGTTACTACCCCTTTTATTTGGTCTGTAACATCCTCCAAATTTCTAGTCTGCCTTGCACTTTCTACATCAGATCTTTCCATTCTAACTTTACACCCCTGTAGCTCTTCTCTAATTTCTTCCCTGTCTTTATCTAACCTTTGTACTACCTCTTCCCTTTGTTTGTCTAATTTATATGTTACTCTTTCCCTTTCTTTATCTAATTTTTCACTAACTTGTTGACCTAATTTCTTTTCAGAATTCTTTACTTCTTGCCTTATTGTCTCTAATTCTCCCTTAACCTGTTCTCTATTTTCTTTTACTTCACTACTAACTTTATTAATTTCCTCCCTAACTTCTTCCCTAAAGGTTTCTAAAGCTCTCTTCTGATTTTCCAATTGCATTCCCAATTCCTGTTGTCCCTTCTCTAATTTCTGTCCTAACTCTATACTAGTTTCATTTATCTTTTCCATTATCTTTTGAAACATATTCTCTATTCCTGACATAATCGCTGGCCTTTCTGAATTACTACTAAACATTTCTGAGCTACCTCTAGGTGTTTCTCTAACGTTCTGATCTTCTACTTCTTGGCATATTCCGCTACTGATTATATTTTGACTATATTCTTCCATCCTGACTACACTTTTCTCAATTTCCGGACTCTCAAAACCTAGAAAATCGCTGTCACTGTCTTCCATTTCTAAACTATTTACACGTGTTTTTCTACTCACCAATATTTCACTTTTCTTTTTTGTTTTTTGTTTTTTTTAACTGCACTTAAACTTGTTCACTACACGTTTCACAGATGTTCACACGCTGGGCACCTTCTTGTCTGCTGGCTCGATGCTGGCCTGGTCGTCTTGGGGTTGGTCCATTCTTTCGACGCCACACGTTGGGTCGGCATTTGAGGCGGAAAGTCGTTGTGTCCTCGTTGTTGGATCGCCATTTGAAGCTGAAGTCGTTGTTCGGTTCTCGTTGTCCCCGTTGATTTGGTTCGTTCCGGGCTAGCTCAGGATGAGATCTCTTTATCTCGGGTACGCTCAGGTGTTTTATAGAATAGACTACCCAAGAAAACCTTTTATATATTGTTTATTGCATCTTAGATACTTTCGGGAGCTATGCCGATTGTATATGTAGAGGAATCGCACTCACGTCCGCACAGCACAACGGGCCGTACTGGTCTGGGGTGAGTAGTGACGCTTTCTGGCGTACCCACGCTAAGGAAAAACGTTCTCTAATTTTGAATGTCATGACGTCATCCAAAAAAAAAAAGCCTCGTATCCAAAATGCTATTTCCTTTTCCCGCAATTTAGAAATGTCTCTTTCTATTATAACATGTTCTTTTATGAATTTCGAATATATAATTACCTTTTTAGGATTAAACGATATTTACTTTATATTTTATTAAATATATCGCGCGACTTTTAAGGTTAGCAAACCTGAATTTTTACTGATTTCAAACTATAGGGTATGACGTCATGACTCGTTAATTTCAAACCAATAATGCGTTTATACTACAAATTTAACGACTATTATTTACTCATATCTTGCCCACCTTACAACACTTCCTGCTCTATTATCTATGTATGTTATTACTCAACACTTATCGCAAATCTCACATCCGGCAATTAAATTAAAACGTGTCTTTATCAAGCCCATTCGATTGGACATCTAAATTTCGGTATCAACATACAGTTCACTATGGAAATGGAGAACAATGGACAATTACCGTTTCTGGACGTTCTCTTATACAGGATGCCTGATGGCACACTCTCTCACACAGTCTACCGCAAACCTACACACACAGACCGGTACCTACACAAGCTCTCCAACCACCATTCCGGCCAAAAAAGGGCTGTCATAAAAACGTTGGTAGATTGTGCTAACGGCATCTGCCAACCACACCTACTGAACCTGGAACTTTCTCATATTAACTGTGCATTGCAGGCCAACGGTTACACCAGTCAGGAAGTCAAACGTGCCATACACCCTAGAAAGAAGCCCCTGCCAACCCCGGAACAAATCAACCGGAAAAAGAAGAATAAAGTATATCTGTCGTTCATCAAAAGTGTCACCGATCGCATTGGGAAGGTTCTCAAAAAACACGACATCCAGGCCATCTACAAACCCACACAGCAAATACGGAACATGCTACGTTCAACAAAAGATCCAAAAGATCCACTCTCATCTGCGGGTGTTTACCGAATTCCCTGCTCGTGTGGCTCTGTTTATATAGGGACCACTCAACGTACAGTAAACACACGCATTATGGAACACAAGAGGTGCTGCCGTTTGGGACAAACTGAAAAGTCTGCAGTCGCAGAACACGTATTACTAGCGCCAGGGGAACACATTATACAGTATTCAGACACAGCAGTCCTATCTTC
Organism: Tenodera sinensis; assembly: GCA_030765045.1. NCBI lineage: Eukaryota > Metazoa > Arthropoda > Insecta > Mantodea > Mantidae > Tenodera > Tenodera sinensis. The sequence continues at coordinate 83,122,132 of CM060962.1, forward strand.
CACAGTACATTATTACACCCGTTTAAGTAGAGAAGCTATAGAGATCCACAAACATAACAACAACTTCAATAGAAAGGAAGAAACCAAACGCCTAAATAAAGCCTGGCATCCAGCATTACAAAAAGCACACAGGAAACCTGACCATCAACAAATCCAGGACCATACGCCACCAACAGCCTCAACATCAAGCATAGACTATAGAAGCAGCAACCCTGCCCCCGCAGCAGCCATACCAATAAGCCTAGACCGGAGCAACCAGGAACTAGCTCCGCCCACCCATGCCAAACGTATAAAGCCTGTGAAGCCAAAAGGCTCCATGTCAGTCATCTCCGAGACTAAGAGAGTGTTAAGGCAACGCCACTGAGGATGTTCGACGCAGCTTCGGACGAAACGTCTGGAAGGAGTTTCCTGACTAGACCACGGCCCACAAGCCCAGATAATCAGTTTCTACAATGCTTATTTTTCACCCCAACCCAAAACAAAAGACTCCTTAATGTTTGGTTCACAATGTAATAATCTGTAATATGATATAAATTATATTACTATAGAAAGAAATGCAAAATGAGTCATTATTTAACATTGTTGGTTTATTATTAGATTGTAATTAAATGAATGTAGGATATCTGTCAGAAAACAAATAACACAGTGAAGATGGTAAATTTAGTTATACCATGCATTACTTACTAAAGTTAATTAGGAGGACATGCTTCAAAAGCATTCACTTTTGTCCTCAACCAGATCCTGTTTGCTGATGGAAGAATTTGTGAAGGTACTATTGACTTCTGGTAGTGATTCAATGAAACTTTTAATGAAATTATCTCCAGCAAGTAAGTACCTATATTAAAGTTGCATAAAGGATGTGGGTTTATTACTATATGTAAATTTTCTGCTGTCTGTGTCCTGAGCAATTTTGGTTCTGAGTTAGTTTTGTGATGTTTCCAAAAGAGTGCTGCTGATAAATTGTTTTCCTATTTTAACTTTATTTTCTTAAAGTGTCTTTTTATCTCAGGCTCATCTTTTACTTTTTCTGATATAAAATTTGTCTCACTGCACAAGTGAGATGTATCTTACTAAATTTAAAACATGCATATGTGAATGGTTTCCTAAATTGGAAATCAAATAGCTTTTATTCATTTCTCTTTATAAATATATGTACTCTAACAGGAATGATAACACTTGACATTATATTTAATGCTGGACAATGTATTATAAAAATGTGATAAAAATTCATTAACCTAATAAAATTATTAAGGCACACATTCTACTCATTTGTTGTTATCTTCCTCAAACACCATCTTTTTCTCATTATGTTAGCTCTGTACTAGTCAGCCATGATATGAGTGCACTCAGTGAGATGAGTTACTAAATATATACGTCACAAGTAGGTGGGGTTTCAGAGGTACAGTCACGTAAAGAAAACATCACCAATACTGAGATACTTGCAATGAGGCATGCTAACGATGTAAACAGAGTAGCACCAGCAGTTGAAACTTATTGTCTAGAAGACAGTGCCAGTGTTGCCACAATATTATATTGTATGGTTTCTTGAGTCTTCAATAAACATAATTCATTAGTGATATATCTTGTATGCAGATGACACATCAGTTATTTTACAAAATATAAGTTATCATAGTTTGCAAACTGATATAAGGAATGCATTAAATAACTTAGATAAATGGTTCACTGATAATGGTATGAGCTTAAATAAAACAAAAACTAGTATTATACAATTTAAAACTGCTGCTAATGCTAATCTGAAACAAGATAATTTAGACAACAATAATAGTACTACAACAAAGGGTTATAGTAAGATATTAGGAATGCACATAGATTAATGCTTAAAATGGAATATCCATATTGAACACATAACCAAAAAGTTGAATTCGGCCTGCTACAACATGTTATGCCTGACAAATATCATGAATATAGAAACAAAAAAAATTGTATATTACAGCTATTTTTATTCGATCTTGGCCTATGGTATAATATTGTGGGGAAACGCATTGGGATGGGAGGCTGTTTTTAAAATTCAAAAAAAGATAATACGTATAATGTCACATGCTAGCTTTAAAGATTCATGCAAACCATTATTCAAAAAATTAAAAATTCTAACAATGCCCTCTGTATATATTTTAGAGTTATCCACCTATGTGTATAAAAATTATGAGAAATTCATCCAAAAACAAAATCGTCATCAATACGGCACTCGGAAAGAGTCCAGCTTAAAATACCCCATGCATAGATTAACATTATATGAAAAAACACCCTATTACATGGGTATAAAAATATACAATAAATTACCTCAACGACTCAAAGAAATAAAAACTTTAAAACTATTTAATAAAAGTGTAAAAGAGCTGTTATTACACAAGTCATATTACTCCACACAAGAATTCATGGATGACACAATATTATAGGTACTGTATTACTTGTAATTGATAATTAATCTTGTATACCATATATATTAGAATTAGTTTTTTCGTTTAAATTTGTTTTATGTATAACTTGACGACTCACCAGTTTACCAGCTAGGCTTACTATGTAAACATTATGTGACAATAAAGATTCTATTCTATTCTATTCTACTGAAAGTATAATCATAATTGCTTTGTTTTATGCAGTAATATAATGTATTACTTTTTTACAATTTTGCTTAGAGATATGTCTTTTCATTCATTGACTCATTGTTGCTGGTGTTAATGTTTTGATTTTAATAACAATGCAAGAATTCACATTTAATTCCTACAAATTCAATAACCCGGCTTCTTTTCAGATCAGCTTGTAACAATACTACAAAATAAATATTATTGCCAGAGACAAAGAAAGTTTCCTGATAATGCAATCAGTGAGGCTACAATAAAAGGTTATCTCATAAGGTCACATTTCTGTGTTATCAAAGCTGCCGCAATAAACTTAAAGCACAAAGAACTTTGTGCCATTGTTGAACAGTTAGGTGATAGTAACAAATTTCATATAGTAGCAGCACTCTTTACCACTCAAAGCAAAAGCTGAATTTTATCACCTTTTCTATGAAAAGTCCCTCCAATATCTTTGGTTACCAGCATCAAATGCTGACAACAAGAAATTTTTTCCTACATATAACTTGGTTGTAACAGAAAGAAGGACAATGAAAAATGAAAGTGTCACAACTTGTGTTGCAATTTGGTGATGCTGGTTAATGGGCAATAGTCCTGATGCTGATGCATGATATATGTAATGATTTAGGTCATGACTATAATGAAATAAATGAATAAGTTGGAGAAATTTTGAACAATAATGTTACAGTATTACCTGTTAATTTTAATTTTAGTAATGGCTATGTGTATCAATTTTATCCTAACATTTGTGCAAAATTAATGAAAATATTTAGTATAATATTTCAACAGAAAACATTGCTAACTTAAATTATCAATGAAAATTTTTCAAATAATTACCACCAAAAAATCTTGGCTTTGATGATGCTCTTTTGCATAATATTTATTGTGCCAGGAAAGAAAGGATAAGTTGCTTTTAAAGCAGAGTGTAAAACGTCAGTATGAGAGGGAAAAAACAACAGCATGCTATCTCAGGTTCACTTGTGTCATAGCTAAATTCCTGAGACAAATACAGTAGTGCAGTTCAACATGGTGTTTTTTGGAACGTGCTCTTGTGCAGTGAAAATATTAATTCAGTGGCAGTAACAGTGCTCGCTTTGATGAAATTGGTGTGTGCTTGTGAATAATTTAATTATGGAGACACCTAGAAGGTCAAAAACACCACAAAAAGTGCCCATTCGGATGAAAAACATATTATATATCAGGATATACAGTTCTGCAGACAAGAAAATAAGGAGAAAGAGTTACTCGTACCCCTTGAAAATACAACAGATAGGGCAGCAAAAATTATGGGAAAATCTAGGACCATCATAAAAATAATAAAGGATTTCAAAAATGATTAAAAAATTGGGATTAAGGTAACAACTCCTAGGAAAAATTGAAAATCATGAAAAATTATATCTCTTGATGATTTTGATACGTGCGGATACAGCAGATGAAGGACCTGAAACCAACATTTCTGGACATGCTGCATCCGAGGACTAATGTGAAGATATCAGCAGGTGAGTGCTGTTTTCATTGTGCAACTGTACATTGCCAGTATCGCCCTTCCCCTCACTTTCCCTTGCTGCCTGCAGATCCCTAGACTTAAGGTAGTAAACAAACCTGTGGCGCCCTCCTTTAAGTGCATTCATATTGTGGCCGAGTGATACCTGAGATCTTGGTTTACTCAAAATTATTTCAAGATCAGCATGATACCTTACATCCTTATCTTAATAAAAGAGACCTAAAGTACCTAATTATTCTTAGGGTAAATGGTATAAGCAGTACTCTTCTATAAACAAACTATATAGCAAAAATGGTTTTACCATTAACATATCTGCTATAATAATACTCGGGTTCTGTGCCAACATCTTCTACTTGAATAACAGCATAGAGAGTATCAAACTTGGCCCAGTCCAATTCCCTTTCAACCAGTAACCTTCCTTCTACTTTCCCTCTTGCTATAGTGGTTGGCACTATTTCAAAGGACCTAAAATGCACATATAGAAAATTAGTTTGTAAAAGTAACGCCTAGTACATGACTAGCATAGTATCAGGATAGAGGATAGGTATACAGTGTTACAGAAATTAACTTCAGGCTAGTATTACTTTGGGGGGGGGGGGGGAGGTTTAACGGCCTTATTACTTTGTGTAATTCGTTTAATGTATACATGTTTTTTATAAAGGAAATACACTTATGTTTATTGTTGAAATCCACATGTGTTTAAATATTTAATCAATAAAAGCAAACTGGTAATATTTTCAACCATAACCATAAAACATTGTATAAATGCTGCATTTCAGGCAATCTTTGTTGCATTGTATCACCAGATCCAAAGCACACTCAACTGTTATGTTTGCTTGGGATACCATTGTCATTAAGACTATGTCAGTCATGCGCTAAACTTGACACTGTCAGTTGCACAGTATCTAGAAGGTACCAATGATCTTTTAACTAGTTTCACTGTTTTGTGCGATAATGCTTCACTGTTTTTTATATTAGGATTCACTTCTATCCTTTTTATTTTAATTCTATTGGTAGTACAACTGTTTTGACAGTTTACTGTTAATCCTAGTACTACGAATATACTAACCTAAACAAAATAAACAAACAGTAAATATAATATTATCAAAACCTTAACTGAAAATGCAGCAGATTTGTTAAAGTATTTAATGAAAACAAAAAAACATAACTAATTACACCAAAATATGCATAAAAATTTTAGTAATAACATTTCTTTTTTCATTTCAATCTATTTTCCTAATCTGTCCTGCTTTTTGTATTCCAAACTCACAAACTGGGATATGATACATTTACGTTCCAAGTAAAAATATTTTTTAAGCCTCTTGCAGCTATGTCTTGTCATTCTGGAGACCCACTTTGGCTTAGCAAGCATGCAAGTGTCACATTTCTTCTCAGAAAGAGTTTGATAGCCCCCCCTCCCCCCTCCTGCTGATTCTATCTGTGCATCGTGATATTCAGGTCAGTATTTTTGGAGTTTCAACTATAGTTCTCTATGCAGTCCTACTACATGAGTACTCTGGGAAAAAGCTCTTTGGACATTAGTTGGTCAGACAAAGTTTTAAGAAACAATCTGCTCTTGTTCACCTCTAGTCCATTTCCAATTACTGCTACTTGAGCATTTATGGCAGCTATATTTAGCAGTGTCCACTGTCTTGTGTTTCTGTCTAAGTTGTAGCTTGCATACACCTTATCTGAAGTGTTCACTTCACTCTCTGTCTTGTCATATGCTTAGCACTTTCTCCAGTGTGATCATCAATTGAGTAATTTTTATACTGTGAGCATATTTTGACTCTTTCAAGGAATGTAGGAAATCAGAGTAACATGTCTTTGCTTTCTTCCCAACAATCATTTAGCTTTCCCTTTGCTAAGGATGTACCTGTGCTCAGGTTAATATTGCTGTGTTCCTTGAACAAATCAAGAAGAGGCTGAGTGGTATCCCTAATGATCCCATAACTACAGTAGGGTTTTTGCACCTGATCATGAGTTTTACTTGGTGCTAAAATTATCTTGTGCTAATATGGCGTTTTCTAAAACATAAGTATGTCAGTGCTTAACCTGGACTCTGCAAACTTGGTAGAGTGTTTTAGAGGAATATGATGGTACCAATGCTAGTGAATGTGAAGCAGAAAATACTTTAGACTACAATTCTCATCATGAAACTGATTTAGAACAAAAAATGACTCTTTGGAAGATGGGCCAAAAGTAAGCTTAAATTGTTTGTGTACAGCAAGAATGAATTTAAATATCTTCCTTTCTTAGAAGTTTGAAAACAGTGTTATTATAATCAATTTAATTTAAAAGGTCAATTAATAACACTAACAGCACTTACTTCAGGTTGATTACAGGACATGATTGTCTGGCAAAACATTTAAACAGAATTGGGATATATTCTTCACCACTCTGTCCTCTATGTGATCTGCAAGAGGAAATGGATCGAGACCACCTTCAAATATGCCCGGCCACTTCTAATGCCCCATCCATCAGTGAAAAATATTGGAGAGCAAGAGGATTAATGACTTCATTGTCAGAAATCCAGCATTAGCTAACAACAACAACAACAACAACAACAACAACAACAACAACACTTACATTTATAATTTTCTGGAATGCATTTCGGAGATTAACTTTCCTCCATTCTAACATTCAGAACAACAACCTGCCAGTTTTCTCCTAACGAAGATGGAGTAAAGTTATTGTTGTGAATGTGTAGATGGTGTGTGTGAGAAACCATGTGAAGTTTACTGTTACAAAATTGAGTGAAGTGGCACTGGCAGTAGCATGCGTGAATCACATTCAGGAGGCTGTGGGTTTGATCCCCATGGCCCGCCTACCTGACCCATGAGTTTTTGGGGGGTTTTCCCAGGTTGTCAGGTGAATGCTGGTTAGGTTACTTTCATCCCCTGAATTTCCTCTCCCTCCATTTCATGTCATCAATCATTTCATTCATCCTTTCATTTGCTTGGTTTCTTTCAGGGTAGAAAGCATCAGCAGACGTTGGGGTGCAGCCTGGTGGAGAAAATGCTCCAAGTAACTCTGTCCCCTGTCACGAAAGTTGGGCTCTGAGTGGTGTCCCCACTGCAGACCCTGAGCCACAGAGGGACCCTTGTAGACGGCACTCTACATGAACTGGCAGGGGGCCAGTGTACTGGCTGGTGTTGGAAAGTTTGCAAAAATGTAGGCCCTACCCTCTGCTGTGCCTGCGCTCCTGCTGGCTGCAGTCTGTCTACTCTCGCCTCACTCTTCCTTCCCAGGAGCACCCCTTCAAGGTATAGGCACAAAGGATTTCTAAAGTCAAAATGACAAAGTCTCCTTCCACGTCTGTCCTACTTGTACTACTGTTACAAAGAAAGTAAGTGGTTTAAAACAAATGTGTTGCAGAAACTAGTGGTGAGAATCCCACAATATCAATTAATTTTTTTGAAATTGGTATTTTAATATTTATAGGTTTGACAATGAGTAGAAAGGAGAGGAAATATAACTCTTCTGGTCCAAATGATTAGAAGATTGTGCAAAGGTTGATAGAAAATGTAGGAGACATTATGGAGCCAAGAAGTAAGTCTACAGACACTAAACACAAAGCAAGTGATAATAATGGATGATTATAGAGAATGTGAAAATATTTCTGAGGGCAGGATAAAGTTGTAACTAGTGATAACTGACTGAGCAGTCCAACGCTTACCTTAGATTTTCTTGTAGATTAACTCCTTAAGGCATTCTTTTCCACCAGCAAATACATTATGACACGCTCTCTGAAGCTCTGACTAGTGGAAAGTTCATTCAGTATCGATTTCCCTATTGCTTAGTCTAGTGCTTTTCATAGAGTTCCTTAAGAATGTGTTTTAATGCGCTCATCTTATTTCACTGGAACTTGTCACTGGAAATGTAAGAACTAAATGTAACAGACATGTTGTTTGTTCGTAAACTCTATCGAGATCCAAAAACTATTCCAGCAACATTTGTAATGGTGGGTATATTATTTCAATAGAATTCACTTTTGCAAGTTCAGCCTTTAATTGTTCATGCTGAAAATATAATGGACAAATATCCAACAGTTGCTTCAGTTTTGTTGGTGGGAATACTTTGTTACATCCCTGAAATTTCTCTTCATCTGATAATTCAGTGAAATGAAAATTTCCATCTCAATCACTATTACATCAATAATAATTTCATATGCCATCATATTGCATTGGGCACTGGAGATGATTATGAAGCTATATCATTGTTCAAAGTTTTGCTATCAACATAATCATTCACTGTGTCTTTGGCAGATTTCTCAGATTGCTTATGGTTAGTCTTATCACATGGTTATGAATGTTTACTTTAAATGTGCATTTGTTTGCAGCACCTTGGGTAAATACTCAGAGAAACAAAATATATTGTTATACAAACAGAGCAGGAAGAGAAATGAAGGGTCCTCCAATCCCTAAACCTATCCTGTAGTACCATTTACAGATTCAGTGTCCCATTTTTCATCATTATTGGCTATGTATACAAGAGCTTTTTTCATCATAACCTATTGTAGCTGTTGCTCTGGAGTGGAAGTTTGATCTTGTTGTGGATGCTTGTGGTAATTTGACATCTGCATCTCTCAGGACTTAAGTTTTCTTTAATGATTTGCCAAAATAAGCATTAAAGGCAGTCAAACCATAAATTAAGCTTTATGCATAGTGCAGCACTAAATTTAATTCAATTATGTAACAGTGAATTAACATTGCATGTGGGCACTCTTGTTTGATGATGCCTTGCACTCCTGCAGAACTCGACATCATAGAAGCCCTAGGTAGGTCTGGCAGATTAATGTCTTATTTACTCCACATTCTCTTAAGATGCCCATAATAACTGCTGAAAGTCTGTTTAAACACCACAAAGTTCCAAAAATTGCTGTGGAACGAGACTCCTAGTGAAATAATACACATAATGTTCATCTGCAAATGACAAGACACACCCAAAGTTTCATCTGTCTGAACAGATATAGATTCACAAGCTGAGATTTCTTTCCTATCTTCTTCATTTATTACCTGACTGACACTGTCAATAAGCCCATTTTGAATAACATTTGGGTTTCCTTTAAGGGAGTGCACCACTGAAAATATGATTTTCAAAAGTGATTTTTAATTTATTTTAAAGGTGTCACATTTCAGTGTGATATGTATTTTAGTTTCTGAGTTATTAAATCTGGATTTTATAATCTTATATCGTGCTCCACATGATGCCATTTTAAAAATAAGTGCTTTTAAAAATTCTGTCATTTATCCTCTTATAACGCACAAATCAGTCATATAATTTTGTTTTATTAGCCTCAGTTCAAAACAAAATAATTTTTAAACTGTACCATTTGAAATGTCTATTTTGTTTTTTAAGTTTTACAGAACTTTAAAATGTAATAACCCAAAAATTGTTCAAAAGAATAATAATCATATGACAATTTTAATTGATTTTGTTTTGGGAATAACAGTTTTCAGAAGAATAGGATGAAAATTGCATGGGGTGGAGTGTTTTCAAAAGTTTAATGTGGTAGAAAAAATAGTTTTCAAAAGCTCCAAATTTCAAAATGAATATTCTGGGTCTCTGACATACATTTTTTTATGTATTTTTTATGCCAGCTATCCCTTATTTTTGTGGAAGATAGGCCACCCATGAAACGGCATATATACTTTAGCCCAGTTTTGCACTTACTAAAATGTATTGCTTGATGTTCTTAGAGAGATAAATGCAAAAAATTTAGAGAAACAGTGGTTTAAGGGACAGAGTGTACTCGTTGCTAAAGTACACCTAAAAAACATGCAGCTTGTTAACTAAGAGCGAATTCTGGGTTTACAGCCAATTTTACAAACTTTCTATTAGAGTATACATGCAAATCAGCTAACATCTCTGATAAAATGGACCTATCATCTGAGTACACTAACAATGTCAACTAAAAAGAAAATACCTGGAGCTTGGGTTTGTTGCAAGAAATTAGGGTATGCACCTCATTCAACATGGATCCGTACAGTCAAAATGCACATGTTATTAAATAACAGCTTATTTAAATTTTGGCATAAACTAGATCCCATACATCTCAAATAATATGCGTAATAGCTTTTTCCATTGAAGTAAAAATATTAAAATGCCCAGCAAAGGATTAAAACTTTCTTAAAGGGCTAAATTAGGCATGAAAAGTCACAAGGTGGCAATGGCATAGCACCTGGCATGCAGGTTCTATGACAGAACTCGGAATATGCTTTCAGTCAAACATCCAAATAGCTAGATAGAATTATAACTGTGTCCTGAGCACTAACCTTAGGGACATTGGTTCACGTCTCAACGTGTACAATTTTTTATCTCTGCTCATCAATACTTGGAAACCGAATTCACAATAATCTAAGTTTGAAGTCTGTGATGGTTTAGGACACTATAATTTAAATCAGTTTTGGTTGTCTGCATTTTGTAATAGAATAGGTATAATGACTTCAGCCCCATTGGACTAGCATGATGTAGTGTGTTATGAATGCTGACTCCCTCCATTCTCCGCATGTGTACTATCACATGACATTTTGTGGCAGTCCTTCATGATGTATTTGACAGATGAGTACACTGATATGCTTTTGATCCATGAAGAAGCAAGAGCCAAGTACAAGCACCTCAGCATCTATACCAGGAGAGATATCCTCATTTATAACAATAAATGGAACTAAAACAACTACGAATTAAAATAATGGCAGCTTTAAACACAATAGTTGTTCAACCAATGTCATTAGTGAATATTACAAGGTAAAAATATTAGTAATGCAGGGGACCCAAACCACCTCTACAGCACACGGATTACTTATGAATTGTGTGCTCATTCCAACTGAGCTACCTAGAACTTCAGAAATAAATATTCCGTTTAACATGTATATGTTAAATACTTGGACAGAATCTAGCATAGGGGCTGATGTTTTCATCTTAGAGTATAAAATGTGGATTGCATAAAACTGGAAAATAAGGTTCAGCTGACTATACCGAGTGGAAGGGAAGTCATTACATTAATTTAAACCAGTGATAGATCTTGGTATTTGGAACATATCTTACGTTTTTGTATCCGACCATTTCCTATGGAGATATTTTAGTTTTGTCAGAAACAAGCTGGCAACACTGCAGATTGTGTGGGTGTCACTTTCACTAGCTCAGTACATAAGCAAACACCACAGCAGCTTGTGTCTTCAGCGTAAACAAATACCATGCTGTGTCATTCCATGTTTACTGTGCAAGTGTAGGCCAATTAAAATCCATATCTCGCAAAATAACACCCTGCAAGCGACCGACATGTTTACATACAGAAACCGGTTCAGATCCATGGCCAACCTCAATGTAACGTTGCCGAGTTACTTCATGTATGAAAAAGCTGCTTTAATTGCTTTAAGTGATTAATTATTTCAAAACCCTGTGTGATTACTACCAAAACTATGTCAGAAATACATTACTCTATGCATCTAACAAGTTACAAACTATTATCTTTTGGAATTATGCACCCAATTTGAAACAAAAAGCATTTATTTTTTCAAAATCAGCTGATCAAAAAACAAAATGCCATTAGACTTTTTTGTTTGTAATGCTTCTATGAAGCACATATTAAAAGGGATGTAATAAGTTGCCTTCCACCTAGTATATATAAGAGAAGAAGAGAGAAAAAGAGAAAAAAACTGGTGGAAATGTGGTTCTCTAAAAAACAGAGTCACTAAATATATGCATGCAATATATTTTCCTAAAATTCACCCTACAGATATATTCAGATTGTACATAATTGGACTGTAGAAGAGTGAAATATAAACTGCACAACATTCTCAATAGAGGTCTGAGGTTGAGCATAGTATTGAAATGTTAGAAGATACCAGTAACTAGTAGGTAGTCAAAATTGTTAGACACAGTCTTAATAACAGTTGTGTATTATTAAAAAATGATTATATACCTAACAAATTTGTTTAATTTTTAATTAAATTTAAACCATTATGTGTTAATTTTGATTCATCTCCAATATGATTACAGTTGAAGACTCATTATAAATGAATTGATTTAATACACATCTTAATTGAACATGTATGCTAAATATGTTCAGTAATATTAAATAAACTATGACTACCCTCAACAAAAAAGGAACCTTCAAAACAACAAAACTACAGAAATAAGGAAAAAATTGAATGGTGTCTGTCAGAGCAGCAGTCTCTATGTCTTGAAATAGCATGCAAACACTGCAGGGATGATACCAGCAGAGTACTTGCATTGTTCCATTTTAATTGCCTTTTTTCTTGTGTGCTCTATTGAGTCTTATCTAATAACATTTTAAAATAAACATACCCAATGTATAGACTTTCATCTTGCTCCTGTCCCTGATGGAATGCTGTGGAGTTTTCCCATAAGATCTTGAACTGAAGATCAGCAGTAGTGTCCACATCTTCTGCAGTGATGATGAAGTCTACAAGCTTACCCACTTCAGTGGTTTCCTTTACTCTTGGCTGAGAGTGTGGCTGGGTAATATAAAAATAGATACAGTAGTATATAGTAAATATGAAAGAAACTATTTATTAAAGACATTCCTTTTTACAAATATGTACAAAGATATAATACTACAGGAATAAACTTCTGGACAAATTAAGAGTCACTGAAGTATATGTTCCATGCATTCCATTTCTCTGTACACACTTCTGCTATTTGAAATACTTATATGCACTCTTTCACCATCATATTCAAACCCCATTAACACACAGCATGTCTGCATAGTAATTTGAATCTTGGTTGGAGTGAGTTACCAGGTTAAGTTTTCTTTCTAGGTATTCTTCATGTTCAGAAAGACTATGGTTTCAATGCTTTGAATCCCAGGCTCATTAGAGCAATCATAGTTTGTGAGTATTCCCATTGTTATCTTTGTAAGCCTTAAGTATTAAAAGGAACATTCATCTAAGAGAAAAAAGTCAAACTGAAATATTAAGATTACATTTTTTTTAACCACAGTGCAACAGCCCATGAAGGACCAAGGCTTGTTGCATAACAGCTGCATCCCCCAACTCTGCCCACTGCAGGCATCATTGGTGGGGTGCAGTACTGGAGGGTGGGACGTGGTCAACGCCCTGAGCCCTCTCGGCCAATTATGCGGCCTTCTCGACCTGGGGTTGCTATTTCTCCATCAAGTGGCTCCTCAACTGGTCCCCTGGGACCTAACGAGGCTGATTGCACCCTGTGCCAGATCTCTCAGCAGGAGAAAAAATTCTCCATGCTGGTACTGGGGATCGAACACTGGTCCTCCGCACCAGAGGCAAGTGGGCTACCAACTGTGCTATGAAGGTGGTCAAGATTACATATATAACAAAAAATTTAATTATTAGACAACCACATTCTGAAGAATTATAAAAAAGTTTAAGAACAATAACAATAGCAGCAATGACAAAAGTTTGTGAAACAAGTCTCTCCTTAATTTACTTTTTATGATGCTATAAAGACATTGCTACACAGATGACTAACTCAGTGGGAGAGCACTCATCTAGGTTGTGTGCAGCACTCGTGAAAGGGGTACAGATTCCAGTGGAAATGAGAACTCCAGGTAATATTCCTGCTCATACCTTGAGCCTTTTATTCTATCCTAAGGGCCTACAGTCCAATCTGTAAGCCTTAGCTTATTACATACCTGGCAGCTGATGAGGCTTTTCATTTCACAAGCTATAAAAACCTCATTGTGACCATGAGTGACTTGGAGACAGTCTGTACCTGGTGTCAAGGTGGTCTGCTCCTGTGATCTCAATTTTGCCAGCCTAAATATCCTATGCTATGAGACATCAGCATTCTGTTATTCTAGATTCATCACATGCTGTAATTTTAATGCATCTCTAAGTGTTACCATACACTGACACCTAAAGTTTATTTTCAGGGGCAGAAGACATGTTGGAAGTTTGCAATCAAACAATGTTAATTCATTATTCTGTTGTCAAAACTTACAGTGTTTGTTGCAGATAACCATATTAATTTGAGCTGAATAAAAATTGTTCTTCACATGAAAATTAAATTAAGTTGTAGCAGTTTTTTTTGTATAGCGCTTATGATATACAGAATATATCAAAGTTACAAAATCCATTAATAGCAAAGGGTTAAGAATATGTACCACAGGTGAAGGGATGCCAAAAAGGCACTACTGAGGGTCATTAGCGAACGTCCCAAACATTAACGTAAACGAGATACAATTATTTATTAAAGTTTCACGGGCGATCAGCCGTGTGAGGTTTGAAAATATTGAGCTTTCGGCCATTCTAAACTCCATGGCCTTCGTCAGAATGAAATGACCGTTATTTTCCCGCTCCCCCTATATATACAATGTTAGATGAGAGGGGGTTGCGTTGCCCTGGCCAATGAGCGGGTGACGATTTGTGATTGGGCCTGCTGTTTCGGGCTATGTTTGTCACCGGCCACAGTATTTTCTTGAGGGTCAGTACTTGGACCAGAATCTGACCCTCAAGAAAACACTGTGGCCGGTGACAAACATAGCCCGAAACAGCAGGCCCAATCACAAATCGTCACCCGCTCATTGGCCAGGGCAACGCAACCCCCTCTCATCTAACATTGTATATATAGGGGGAGCGGGAAAATAACGGTCATTTCATTCTGACGAAGGCCATGGAGTTTAGAATGGCCGAAAGCTCAATATTTTCAAACCTCACACGGCTGATCGCCCGTGAAACTTTAATAAATAACGTGCGCCGTGAAAGCTTTAAATCTTACGAGATACAATTAGTTTGGCAGGGTCTTCAACATAAAGAAAAAGAGCCTGCTATTGTATTTTTACCAAGTATCGGAAACCCGAGGGGTTTCGCCAGAGGGCAAAGTCTTGACTTAATGAAGTGAGGGCCATTATGGATGTTTGGGAAGCTAAAAAGGATAATGACTGAGGGACAGTAGGAGACAGGCATCGTTACGAGGGAGAGATACATGTAAGCAACACGGTGAAAGTTCGTTCCAGCGGTTACGTTAAACTGCATATTTTATGCTATTTAAAATTGTTCAGCAAAGCTTAAACGTGTAAAAATAAAACAAATAAAGTGTTCTAAAAAAACTACAATGTCGCTCTCTGTAACCACCATGGATACCCGAGATTAAGACTCATGTGTGAGCAGCCGTAGGCACCCATAATACGAAGCAGTCAATCGAGTGACACAAAAGTGCTTCAAATTGGCGCTCCAACGTGTGGCGTGAACTTCAGAGAATAACAGGAATGCTGAGCGTGAACTTCAGAGAACTTCAGGAATGCTGAGCCTGAACTTCAGAGAATTTCAGGAATGCTGAGCGAGAACTTCAGAGTACTTCAGGGAAGCAGAATAAGGTATGCGGAGAACTTCAGGGAGCTGAACAACAAAGGTCGTGAACTCCAGGGAAGGTGACCCAGGACACAGCAGGAACGAGAGGATCCACATCGAATAGCAGTGCAGCAAGCTGATTAAGGTACTGAGTGAGAATTTTATCTACGTGTTGTAGTATATAGTCAATGTATTTAAGGAACGGGAAAATGATCGAGCAATTAGATATAAATATGGAAGTGCAGGAGGGTGATGAGAGAGTGGGAGAAGGTGTATATAGTAATGTAGATCATGCAAGGGACCGAGTAGCTGATACGAATATACAAAATCAGGGAGAAGAAACAGGGGGAAGCATGGAGACTAATGAAATATTAAAATCACTTATGTCGATGATGACGGGGTTAACAGAAAGTCAGAAAGAGATTAAGGAAAAGGTAGATCAGAGTCAGAAAGATTTAACGGGGTTAACAGAAAAGGTAGATCAGAGTCAGAAAGATTTAACGGGTTTAACAGAAAAGGTAGAAAAAAGTCAGAAAGATTTGACGGGTTTAACAGAAAGTCAGAAAGAGATTAAGGAAAAGGTAGAAAAAAGTCAGAAAGATTTAACGGGGTTAACAGAAAAGGTAGATCAAAGTCAGAAAGATTTAACGGGGTTAACAGAAAAGGTAGAAAATACGAGGGAGAACTTAACAGCTGACTTAGTCAAAATAGGAAATAAGATTGAGAAACAACAGAAGGTTTTAGAAAATTTCAAGGAGGAAGTTAGAAATGAAATAGAAAATGTAAGAAGTGAGGTTAGAAATAATCAGGAAGAGGTTAAAATTGAAATTGAAAATGTACGAATTGAAATGAGGGAAAGTCAGGAACAGGTTAGGGAAGAGATTAAAACAGTTAATAAAAATGTAGAGAAAGAAAATAGAAAATTAAGGGAGGAAATAACTACTGAATTAGCTAAGGAAAGGGAAATTAATAGCAAGGAATTAGAAATCTGTAGGAAAAGATTAGAGCAATCAGAGAGGGAAACTAGGAGATTAGCTGTGAGTGTAGATGAGGTAAATGACAAACTGAAAGAAAGATTAAATAACATATGTATGTCTGACAATGTTAGTGACTCTGTGAGTAGTAATACTATTACGGTAGCAGCACGGGACGAAGCGATGCATAATGCGTCCGCGGACATTCCGATGTTAAATTTAAATGCTGGTACCTCAGGTAATAGTAATACAAATGTTAATGTTAATGCACGCAATAGTCCACATTTGCAATGGCCCAACCATGTTTTGAATGAAATTTCACCACCAACCTTTGAAAACGAAGAATTTGATGACCCCAAGGCTTTATAAATAGCATGCAAGAGTATTTTCTTGTAAAAGGTATTCCCGAGGAACATAAGATGACGGTTGTCAGAAAATGTTTTAAAGGCAACGCTTCAAACTGGTTAGAGTTATCAGTAGGATTAAGTAATGATTATCGGACATTTAAGGAAATTTTCTTAAATAGATATTGGGGAGCTAGCAGGCAGGCAAATATAAGACTGGAACTGAGTAATGGGAAATATAACCCGCATAAAGATCAATGCATGGTTAATTATTTTATGGCTATAGCTAGAAAATGTAAGATGCTTGACCCTCCGATGGGAGAAATAGAATTAATTAATTTAATAACCACACATTTTCCGGAAACAATTCAACACTATCTGATTATTGCGAAGCCGATAACAATAGCGGCAATGATTGACTTGTTAATCGCACTAGAAAGAAATAAGAGCCAAAACGAGGCAAGTAATGAGAGACCTTTTGGAAACAACCGATCTCCAACAAAAATTTTCGGGCAGGGGGCAGGTTCAGGTGATGTCAGAAATTTTGATGCTCGGCAACGGTATCATGGCCCAGTCCCTAAAAACAATAATTACCACCGGAAAAATAATTTTGAGCCTCCGGATAGGAGACATAATTTTGAGCCTCAGGATAGAAGAAATAATTTTGAGCCTCAGGATAATAGAAGAAGGGTTGAGAATTATCCACGGGAAAGAAACCCTCAAATTAATTACATACAGGCAAATAGATATTACGGAGATAGAAGGGGGAGGTACACTAGGAATCGATTTCCTTCGGGAAATAATTATCACCATGATAATAATTGGTACAGACCGAATTCCCCTAGGCAAGAAGAAAGAAATGGGAATAGCAGAATTTCTCCAAATCCGGAAGAAAGGGTAGACGCTATAAACGCGGTAAAAAGATTGGAAGAAACAAATTTTCACCAGGATTCAAACCCGGGACCTTCATATAATGGGAATGGGACAGGAGCCATTAGTAAGGTTTCGGAAAACTCCAAACCCAGTCAACTTCGCCTTCAGTGAAGATTGGGAATGATGAATGTTCTTATTATGGGAAGTACTTCAAGAATAAGGGACAGAGAAGGAAATGTTTGATCGAAAAACATAAAGAAAATACAGAGAATGAAATTTTAATTGATCCACCAAGAATAAATATTGGTATTAACGGGAAATTATTTCAGGCTATTATTGATACAGGCGCTAATACTACTGTGTGTTCCCAAATTTTTTCTGAAAATTTAGTGAGTAGTGGTTTAAAATTATTATCTTTGCCAGTTTATGGGATATATTGCTCTGTAGCGGTAGGTAAAAGGAAAGAAAGGGTAAAATTTCAAGTGATGGTAAAGGTCGAGATCGCACATAAATGCATTGAAATATTATTTTTGGTTGTACCCAGGCTTGTTTTTGACGTAATAATCGGTTGCGATAGTCTTTATGCTTGGAATTCCATCATAGATTTTGAAAATAAAAGTTTTAAGTTTGAAACAGGACCTGACACCATAATTGTACCATTTTTAGACCATACTTCGAGGATAATTGTACGGGATCAGGTAGAGGAAGAAATGGAGGGGGAAACATTCTTTGTCGAGGTAATAAATATTGGAGCGATGGAATTAGCAGAATTAAAAGTTGGGAACTATGATGAAATAGAGGAACAAAATATTGTGAGTAGAGGTAATTATTTCTGTGATTTTGACGAAGAAAAGAAACCCCGAGAAAACCCAAAATTTAACTTGAAGAATAGTAATATAAATGAGTACGACGAAAGAAAGGACTGTGTCAAGATAGAAAATTTAATAGGATCTAAGGTGAACCAAGCTGAGAGACTAAATGAGGAACAGAAAAGAAAATTACGGGAACTTTTAATAGAAAACAGGGGGGTATTCTCGGAAAAGCCTGGAAGATGTAACTGTTACACACATTCGTTTGAAGTAGCGAATAAAATTTTCAAAGAAACTCTAAGTAGCCACCAGATAAAACTATATCATTGTTCTTATTACTTTCCTTCAGGGAATCCGACAGAGCGGATATTAAGAGAAATAGGGACTTATTTTCGAGTGCTTACTCATAATAATCATCGAAACTGGGTAAAGTATTGTCCCATCATAGAGAAAATTATTAATAATACTGTAAATACTACAACTGGTTTTGCACCGATACAGATAATGCAGGGAATTGACCCTGAACCCATTTTTAAAAATACTCCAAGAACGATTGAGAGAAGTCAGCCATTATCAGAGGAACAAAGGGCTAAGATCGCTTTTGACAGATTGCAAGAAAAAGCGGAAAAGAGGAAATCAAAAATCAAGAAACGTAAAAATAAATGGAATCCTCAGGTAGGAGATCTAGTCCTCGCCAGGGATTATAAATTATCCAATGCGTTAAGGGGGAGAAGTCATAGATTAGAGCTTATTATATAAAGGTCCGGTAATGATTACTGGGAAATTCAGAGAGTATACTTATGAATTAGTGGACTTAAAAACAAACAAATCGATTGGGAGATGGCATAAGCAGCTAATAAGACCGTATAGATATTCCTCAAATAGTATCGAAAAGTAAGAAAAGAAATGGTGAGAAGTAGTTGAAAGAATGGTTGGATCATGAAAATGAGGGCCTAATTGTTTCTATGTAAACTTGTAAATAACTGTAAGAATAACGTAATTAATATTAAGCAAAGTGAATATATCGAAAAAAAAAAAACAGTGAAGTGGATAATGTGCGGGTGAAAAAAGAAAAAAAAAAAAAAAAAAACAAAAACAAAAAAACAAATTAAAAGTGAAACCAGCAGAACAATCCATAACCATAAAAGACTTTTGATAAAAATAATTATATAGAATCAGAAGATCAATGTAAGAAGAAACATGTAAAATAATATTAAATCACTATGTAGTATTAAAAATATAACCCTATGTGTGTTGAGTGCTGATTTGTGTAATGTAAATATGTGAAGGGTATTCTATGTACAAGCTATGTCTTTAAGAATTTGAGTGTAAACCCTAAGTATTTGTATGTAATTGACGAAAGATTTGCTGAACAATCGCGAAATTTTAACAAGAAAATGATTTTCGGGCAAGACATATACCTTATCATATTCTTACATAATATGATAATGTATATGGGGGGCATTTGTAGCAGTTTTTTTTGTATAGCGCTTATGATATACAGAATATATCAAAGTTACAAAATCCATTAATAGCAAAGGGTTAAGAATATGTACCACAGGTGAAGGGATGCCAAAAAGGCACTACTGAGGGTCATTAGCGAACGTCCCAAACATTAACGTAAACGAGATACAATTAGTTTGGCAGGGTCTTCAACATAAAGAAAAAGAGCCTGCTATTGTATTTTTACCAAGTATCGGAAACCCGAGGGGTTTCGCCAGAGGGCAAAGTCTTGACTTAATGAAGTGAGGGCCATTATGGATGTTTGGGAAGCTAAAAAGGATAATGACTGAGGGACAGTAGGAGACAGGCATCGTTACGAGGGAGAGATACATGTAAGCAACACGGTGAAAGTTCGTTCCAGCGGTTACGTTAAACTGCATATTTTATGCTATTTAAAATTGTTCAGCAAAGCTTAAACGTGTAAAAATAAAACAAATAAAGTGTTCTAAAAAAACTACAATGTCGCTCTCTGTAACCACCACGGATACCCGAGATTAAGACTCATGTGTGAGCAGCCGTAGGCACCCATAATACGAAGCAGTCAATCGAGTGATATAAATGCTTCAAAGTCTAATATTCAGTAACTGACTGCACATTAAATTAATTTTCCATGTGGGGGGACCACGGCCCCTCTTGCCCCCCCCCCTCCTACACAACGCTTATGGTAAGAGTATAGCAGGTTTTGTGTGTACATGACTGTTGATGCTTTGGATTTCTAGAAAGAAGTTGAAACTCCATTTGTATGATAATTTTTAAATGGCATGGTCTACTCTGAGTTTAACAGAAGAAGCATAGTGACATCGAAAGTCTTAAATTTTTCCTTTGCACTGATAAAATGATTTCCTTTCAGTGGAGCCATTCTCTCTCTTTCTCTGTCTGTCTGTCTGTCTGTCTGCCTGTCTCTCTCTCTCTCTGCCTGTATAGTTTAATAACCCTAATATTTGAGGTTTATGGATGAATGAAGTGATCATAGTAATTCATTGTTCAAATGAACCCAGGTGATGCCTGACATTCCATTTTTCACCACAGAGGTGGAGTAGAGCAATTCTCAGATAAAAAGTCTGTTGGCTAGTCTAGTTAACTAGTCCTACACCCTATACAAAAGTATAAACACATACAAATATAAGTCTGCAAGTGTATTTTAATTACATATGCGAATACAAAAAAAATCAAGTTATCTCCTCCCCCCCCCAAAAAGTCGTTGCATAAACCAGTTCTTTAAATTCATCAAATAAAAATTATCTTTGATTTTTTTGATTTAAAGTGAATTTTCTTACTTAATTTCATCTTACAATTATTTGCTTAAAATAAATGAATTTATACAGTACTTGTTAGTATGGTAACCAGTTTAATCTAACAAAATGCAGTACAGTTAGAAAAAAGTACCATAAAATTTAGAGGTTTGTGTCAATATTAAATGATTAAATAGTTATAGTTACTAATTTTACATTATTCTACACTGCTATATTTGTAAAAAATAAATAATGAAGGAAGGAGCAAGAAGAGCTTATCTTAGAAAAAATAAGCATTGTCCTTCCTTACAACCACGATTTTCTTAAACTTTATACAATTATCTTTAGGAAAGACATCTCAGAGAGCTGGACAAAACCTGTTGTAATACCAGCATTTAAAAAAGAAGATAAGAAAGACTATGAGAATTGCAGAGGTACCAGCTTATTATATACTGCATATGAAAGTTGTGCTAACATAGGTAATTAAGGAAAAGCAAGCAAGCATTTTAAATAACATCTTGGTGAAGAACAGAACGGCTTTCACAAAGGTATATTCTGCTGAAGTGGTTACATTTAAATGAAACTGTGAATTGAAAAATATAGAGAATTTAATGTGGAAACATATCTTGCTTTTGCAGACTTCAAAAGAACCTTTGATGCAATTAATAGAATTAAATTATTATAAATTTTAGCCAAAAATAATCCACTGCAACAATATATTTTAAATACATGAAATATTTACAAAAAAAATTTTATTTCCGTTCAAACAAATAATAAACAAATTGAATAGATCAACATAAATGTTAGAGTAAGACAAGGATGTGGCCTCTCTCCTTTAATGTTCATAATATACACAGGTAGAATTATACTAGAATGGTGGCAGATGAGGCATTGTTATTTTTTGATCAATAGAATATTGAAGCTAAACTCCTGGCTTTTGCAGATGATTTGTTATTAATAGTACCCACAGAAATATATTTTCAGCATTCTATACACAATTTAAATATAACTGAAAGGAGATACAACATGGGAATCAATGCAAATAAAACCAAAGTGATGGCCTTTTGTGGAAAATATTCTGTACCTAGCAAAATTATGTTAGAAAATAATATATTTTTAGAAAGGGAAAAAGAATTTCAATGTTTGGGTTATAAACTCACCTTTGATGATGAAGCTGATGTATCAAACAAAATTACAAAATTTACAAAAATATAGTGGATAATAGTATCAAAAAACCATCTTGAGAACAAAAGAAACAAGACTATGCCTGTATAACATTCTCAGAAGACCAGTATTAAGTTAGGGTACTTAAGCTTGGACAATGCAAAGAAGAATTGAATGTAAGATTACAGCTAATAAGATGAAATTTATGTGCCACACAATAGGCTACGAAAAGTGGGACCACAAAAGAAGTGACTCCATTCTCCATCATAAACAAAACTACCAGAACAATTGGATGGCTCACATTCAACAGATATCATCTCATAGAATTCCATTACCACCCTCAATGCAAAAGATTGCTGTAATGCCCCAAAAAATGCTGGAAGAAAAATTCCTGTACAAGTCTATTACAGTCTACATGGCTTAACACTTGCTTATTGATGATAGTGACAATAAATTTACCTCCTTCTACAAAAGCTTGATATTTGCTTTAACACAAAAAAGAGAAGAAAATAAAACAGAAAACAAGCTGGATTTACACAGCTTTCGAGAAACAGGATATGCCAGACATCCAGAATTCTTATTATGATCACACATTGTATGTAATCTATTCTAGTGTGATAGACATATAACCTGGAACTGGAAACCTCTGCCAAAGCTACACTTAGTTATCAGTGTTTCTTTTTCCCCTGCTCTTATTTGGAATTCACTACCTATTGCAAAAAACTATGCTAGCATGATACAGCCAATTTTCTCATCAGATAATTTGTCAGAACTGTTGGTTAAGCAAATAAGAATTAAGACATACATTTAAGAACTGTGAAAAGCAGTGAAAACTACAGGGAAGACAAACTCTACTGTGCTTTATTGGTACCTACCATAATTTGAATTTCTAAGGGAATATTTCTTTAGGCTTAACATATACTCTTTGCAATTCTATTCACATCCACAAGAGAATATGTACTTAAAAATACTTCACAAGATTTAATAAATTTTGACATCTCTTTAGGTTTGACATCTTTCTTCTTTAAACTCTTAGGCACCAGAACTCTCCTACTACAGGTCCTAAGGTAATTAGAGATTGACACAATAGATTATGAATCAACATGCACTGTCTTGCCTGTGCAGTGTTAATTGCCCCTGAGACTATAAAGAGTACTATTGACACAGCTGTATATCAGTTTCCTTAGCTATTTTGAAAGGTTTTACTTATCAACTTTGTGAAAGCAGGTGTTAAATTGATCACCATTATTACCCATACCTTTTTGACACATCTTCAAAAAGCTATTCATAATACACTGTAGTTCATAATGAGTATCTATGTAGACCATACTGGATTTGGTAAATATGTTTTGTTTTTTATTTACATAAAAGATAAAAGTTGGAAGCTGTAGGTCAGGGAATAATGGTGTCACAGTCCTTACAAATAACTCTGTAGGTAATTCTGAATCACTCTTCCAATTTCTCTCATTTAAATATTGCCCTGAACAAAGATTCACATTTTAATGAAACAGAACAGTATATATCACCAGTAAAAGTTGAATTTTACTCAGCAATTGCCAGATCCACAGGGGAAGCCAGAAGTCAGTGTAATCCTGTTCCCAACTGTGGCAGTATGTATGCACACTTTTTAAATGAGCTAGAGATTTTAAATCTTAATTAATTTTGAATTACTGTGACATGTCTTGATAGCAATTTTATCATCATCCAGTATAGATTCTTATGCTTCATTACTCAGTAAAAATCCATGTTTGATCACAGCATGGCTAACTAAATATGCATTGTTGTATTAAAAATAGTGACTAATAATTACATTCTCAGAGTGCCCAATTCAGGCTGTTTATTTTTTTTCTGTAAGCAGTACAGGTAGCAGTTTAGTAATGCAGGAGATACTGAGTGGTTTTTGACTGCTGACTATGAGTTTTAGCCCTGTTCTGAACTCTGTCTATGAATCTATGTTCTAGCAATAATTATTTCTTTAAAATTTCTAACATTTCTTATAGTTAAGTGATCTTTGACAGAGATGTACTAAGGCATCTGTATCACCTGTAAGTCTGATATCATATCCTAATGCAATACTTATCTCAAAAGACTAAATTTATTATTTAAGTGCTTTTGTTGAGAACAAGAAACATCAGCAAGCTATTATTTCCAAAAAGAACTGGCAGCATAATGTTTTTCATAATTTATGTATCAGCAGGTATCAGTATTTATTCTGCCATTTGCAATATTTTACAAAGCATTGTCAAGTTAGATACAATACATATTTACTTTATCACTTAAACATTATAAAAACATATCTAAGTTTAAGCATTGTAAAATTTACACAAATTATGAAACATATATTTATATTACCGATTAGACAGGTAATACTAAGTACAAAGCTGAAACAGATACAGATGCCTAAAATTAATTTTTTTAGAAGGGTAATGTTATAAAACCAAGTTATGAGTCACACATTTTGTTTCATTCTGTATTCATCAATTGAGTAGAAAGCATTTTTAATTAGGTAAGCCTTTATTACATTAATTTTCTTCACTTCTTGATGTAGTTCTTTAATTGGGTCAGGTAAATGATTGTATAGGTAATTATTATTTATTTATGCCAATAAACCTACTGTTGGTGTTTTTAAACACACAAGCCATGTGTGGGCAATGTTTGAGAGGTATGGCAAGCTATGGCAAGCACCCGCCTAGTAAGCAGAGGGTCTGTGGTTCAAATCCCAGCTATGGCATTGAATTTTTAAGTTCCCGTTCTACCTCTAAAAGATTGTAAAGGTCTTTTGCAATGCTTTCAATGCTCTTGGAAGTTGATGATTCCCTTAGTCTATTTCTAAAGTAGGTCTGTTTTGTTCTTGTGTTATGCTCATGCACATTCTTACATTTTTCTTCAGTGTGATTTCTTATTGCATGTTTAAGACATTCAAATACATATAAGCAGGGTACTGTGAAGATTTTTAGTTTTTTAAAACTGCTTTTACACGATTGTGTCCTTATAAAATTTTCCATTATTCATATTGTTTTTCTGTAGCCTAAATATTCTAAGTATATTTTTCTTACCCACTGCTCCCCATAAAATAATCCCATAACTTAGGTGCAAATGAAAAAATGCATAATAAACCTTTAATGTACTATCTTTATCCAGAATTTGTGTTATTTGTTTCAATATGTATATACCCTTAATAATTTTGTTACTAACCTTTTCTATGTTTGTGCCATTTTAAGTTGTTGTCTATGACTATTCTTAAAAAATTTGTTTGTGTAACTTAAGAGATTTGTTTATTTTGTGTTGCTAATGTAATTTTACTTTGTGCTTTATTACTAATTTTAATTTACATCCATTCAGTTTTCTTTGCATTCAGTGCCATTTCTAATGCTTCTAAGTATTTCCACATTAGTTCTATTATCGGTGCCAAACAAGAAAGGTATTGACAGTTGGCGGTGAACGAGAGGCGACGTTGCCGCTTATCGCGCCATGTGGAGATCGCGTAGCATTATGTGTAAGAAGACAGTTGGATTGCTTTTGGAATGTAGAGCAGGTATAATTTATATTCGTATTCGAAAACAATAGTAAAATAGTTCATCTGCATGCAAAGGATGGAATATGGAAGTATTGTATCACTGTAAAGATTAATTTTAACAAAAGAAACGTACCTGTGAAATATTGTAATGGGAAATGCTGCTGATATCCGACTCAATTGCATTATTGCTGTATTTGCTTGAATTACCCGCGGAATTGACAAACTGTTCTATCCTTGCTTCTAAGAGTCCATTTTTCCATGTTGCACTTATTACACCCTTTGTATCAGTAACCACTTTTTCAGTTTTCACCTTTTTATTGATGTAGCTTTATTACAGACGACACAGTGAAATCTTTGTTATTTTGCACAATGTAACGCTTTACTTCAGCCCTGGAGTACACTAGGAAAGGGCGGTACCAAACAATTTTGCAACCATGTTCTTCAGCAATACCATCAATTGCACAATTCTTTAATTGGGATATGTACCTTACCAAGCACAATTTCATTTGCTTCCTGAGTACGTAAAGTTTTTCGTTTGACTACACTGTCATTGTCAATGTTTTTGGACATAATTATTCATTAAAAGAGTGAGACAGTTGTAAATGCTAACAACATACGCACAGATTCAGAATACAAAAATACAAGTCAAATAACCACATAAATAGAATGATCCAAACGAACTTGTCAGCATACTGGCAATCACTGATACAAACATTGCACGCTGGAGCTGGAGGAAGACATTGTATATATTGTAGGGAAAACAAGATAAGACGCACAGTTTATGCTACTGCTAGATTGCAGGTCAAGCATATGTCAATCACGTGTTAAATATAGACAACACTGGTTTAGCGTTTAGTGTTGCTATGGAAACATCTTAGCTCTAATTGTTTGCTCCTTCCGTTGCTATGACGATAGCCATGACGCATCCATCCCCTCCTGTTCATTTAGATCCACGTGGGTAGCAACTGTCAATCCCCTTCTTATTTGGCACCGAGTATAATAAACAGTTTGCTTTATCTTGTACTTCTGCTTCTGTCTTACCTGTGATCACTAATGTTGTGTCATCAGCGTACCCAATGGCTAAACCTCCTGAATTATTTTGGATACGTGATTTATGTATAAGATGAATACATAAGGTCCCAATTTTGAACCCTGTGGCACTCCATGTGTTATACTTTTAAATGCTGATTTAATTTTTTTCAAATGTTCTCCATTATTATGAGTTATTTAAACACACTACACTCTATTTTGCAGGTATGAACTTAACCATTCTAGTGGTATGCCTTTATGCCAAAAGTTTTAAATTTTGACAATACATGTTTAATGTTAACACAGTCGAAAGCTTTTGATAGTTTAAGAAAAATTGCCAGAACTAACTCCTTTCTGTCTAGCACCCAAAAAACTTTATCATTTCCTATGCTGAGTACATGTATTGTTGATTACTCTTTTTGGATGCCAAACTGATTTGGCAATATGATGTTAAATTTGTTACAGTAATTCTGAAGTTATTCTAGAAAGAGGTCTTCCATGAGTTTAGAGAATCCTGAGGAAAGAGGTATAGGATGATAATTTTGAATCAATTCTTTGGAGCCTCTCTGTTTGTACACTGACCTAACCATTATTTGTTTTAGTTTACTTGGGAAGGTTTCTGACTTAAAGCTTTCATTTATTATATGTGTCAAGGTGTCTACTATTTCATATTTGCAGTACTTACTTGTTTAATATTTACTTGTTTAATGGTATTTGCCTGTGTAATTTCTATTATCATCGAGTTACATACTGAGTTTTCATTTATTTTGTAGTTCCTTGTCTTAATTCCCATCTTTGCTACAATGTTTATATAATCGTTAAAAGTATTACTTATGACTACTGGGTCCAGAGTTAGACTGTCTCCATTACAATTTTCAAATTCTTTACCCATTTCGAGGAGTTTTCTTTAGGTACTGTTTTAATAATATTCCACATTTCTTCAATTTCATTTTCAGCATTTAAAGGCAATGTTTTGTTGTAAAGCTTCTTTGCTTCATTTATAACTGCATTTACTGTTATTTTGTAGTTTTTTATGTAGTTGTAAGATTTTTCATCTAATTTAACGGTATTTAGACTGTTTAAGCATTCCATTCTCATTTTTTATTTTTCTATTCCTTTGGTAGACCAATTACAATTTGTTTGTTTGTTGTATATCACTGTTAGAGCTGGTGCAGACTGCTCTAAACATGACCTTAAGGTATTCATAAAGTGTTCAAATTTTTCATTTATGTTTGTTGTTTCAAATATATTGCTGTAAGCCACCTGTTCAAGTTTAGCTCTCAATACTTACTTCTAGTATAGTTTTATTAACAATTCTTTTAATATCCCTTAGTGTTTTAATTTTTCCTACTTGTATGTTTGTAGATTTTCCCTCTATTAATTTATTAGGGCTATATTTAGCTCTTCAGTCTTTATGTTAGTACATGCATGATCAATAAGGGTTGATGAGTGCTGTTATACTCTACAGTTACTCTTCAGTTACTCTAGTAGGATTAGTTTATTTAGGTTATTCTTTCAAGCAATTTCACTAATAGCTTTTCTTGTTTAGTCTCTCTTAGTAAGTCTATATTTATGTTTCCTACAATAATAATTTTATTATTTTTTGTAATATTATTTAGACTCATTTCTAATGTTTTTAGAAAATTGTCTTTATCCACATTTGGTGGGCTATAGACACGCAGTATGATAAGATTTACATTTTGAGGGGTAATTTTCAGAGCTGACAATTCACAGTACCTTTCCTCACAATATTGTTTATAGTCAATTTTTTTTAAATTTCCGACCTTTTACATATATTACTACCCCACTACTTTTATATTTTTCTCTATAGTAACTAGAGGCTAAGGTATAATTTTCACAATGGCTTGCATTTATTTCAATACCCTTTACCCCTTGTTCTGAGAAAACAATTATGTTTGGCTGTAGATTAAGAATTACCAGCTCAGTAACTGCTCTTTTATTTGCAATATACTACGTGTTTTGATGAAATATACTCAAAGTGTTTTTTATCACCCCCATTTACTTTTCCTAACCTACTTTCAGAGTTTTTGTTATTTTTAATATAGTGACCTTGTCTACAGTTAGACAATCATTTACCTCACCCACCTGTTTTTCTGCTTTTTTTGTTTCCACTGTCCACTGGAACATTTTCACCCTGTCCTCTGGACCTTGCAGTATTGTAGTGCAACAGCCATCATGCTTCCTGTTTTGTTTTTCTCTTATTTCCTTTCTTATAATGTTGCCATCATCCAGGGACCTTGCTAGTTTCCCCAGATTTGTGAGGCTATTACATCACACAATAGTTTCTAAAAAATTATAAGAACCTTGGTGGTTGAGATGTACTCTGTCTATACCAAAGACTTGATTTCGAAGTCACAAATTGCCATCAATTTGTCCATTTATATTTATTTCCAGGTGAGTTTTAACAAAATCTGCCAGTTGCACTACCCTTAAAATACCTTACCATCTGATTGACAAAGAATATACTTATACTGTACCATGATAGATATCAATGATGAGTATACAGAATAGGTCTATTAAACACCATTTATCTCACTGAATAAGAGTGATCAGTGTTCTGTCCCTTGTCTGTAATGATGAGAAGGTGTCCATTCAGCTGAAAACAGTAGTCCCTCACAGTTGCAATAAGCACTAATTGAGGTAAGGCAGAATGTGTTGGAATGGCATCTTAGTTCTTTTTTAAATGCTTGGAAAACATCTCACTACCTTTTGTCAGTGACACCATCCCCGAACGGACTATTTTTATTTCAAAGAATAGTAATAAAGTGATTTATTTATGAAATTACATATTCCCATTCAACAAACTATGGATAATATAGCATAGCTCCTTGGCTTGTATTGTTATTTTCACATAAATTTAAAAGATATATTTCTGTATTATAAATGGTTGTTGGCATCCCACCCCATTCTGTAGCAATGGTTGGTATTATTACAAGGGAACGTCAGATATTTACACCAAGTAGTCCATGCACTTTCCTGTTGTGCACTTGTAGTCAGGGTTTCAACAAACACATGCAGAAACCTTCTAGTGTGTGTCATTATTTTACTTTGCCACTGGTTTGTAGTTAATAAGTGGCTAATCCACAATAAGAAGGTCAAACTAAGTGACAGTGGATGTAGAAATACAGCCAAAAAACATCATTAATGCAAATAACCTTATGTGCAACAAAGCAGAAACCCATTTGCAACAGTTGCAAAAAGCGACAACATAACCAGAGCAAAATTACAAGATAGTGCTATTTAGTTCCCTAATTACTGGAAATAGAATCAGTGGCAGGATAAAATAAAACTTGTGAATTGTTGGCAGTTAGCAAAGTAGAGCTGGTGGTATAACTAATAAACCATTAGGTACTCTAGGTGTTGAGAAAATAAGAGATTTGAAATTAGCTATGGAATTATGTGAAGATAGAGTCAAAGAATGTGCAGTGGGAGCTGGTAATGAAGGACACTAGGATGGCACCCTCCCAATAAATAAAAATAAGAAAGAAAACATAACATTACATCAAACTGACTAGTTCAAATATCCTTGACATCAGACATCATGCTAATACAAGAAAGAGCACCGATGTTTTCATTACAGATGCAATTTCGAACTGCACCTCAACAACAGTCCAGGTATCTTCGCATCTTGGGGATACTGCAAGCAGTGCAGAGAAATGTGGGATGGCTTTAACTATAGTTGAGGGATGTGGAGATGAAACATAATCTAGGCAGAGTCCAGGTGGAGGGGGAAAGTGCCTCTGACCTGTCTGATCACAATTAAATACATGAACGTCGCATGATCACTGCCAACAGTGCTGCCACTCGCATACTATACATACTCCCTCCTCTTAAATTAAATTTTGTAATTTGAATTTAGTGTAAAAGCAATTTAGTTCTGGACAAAATTAGTTCTAGTTGTAGCATTTGATGTATAGTGTTACATATTTCCGATAAAATAATATCAAGAAAGTACATTAATACTTCATTTATATTGGTAATTTTGTTAGCATGACACATTGAACATGTATTACATAATAATGTAATTCGCTGTGTTTGGTAGTAGTTGTAGCAGTTAAACTGCAGGTTATACTAGCAAAGGTTAAACAAAGGTAGTTTCAGCAGAACTTTCAAGTGGTGTCATGCAGTGAATCTTCATGGGGACAGTGAGTGAACCATGAACACTGTAATTAGTATACTTAGTCTGGGTGTAATGAGTTTTGCATCTCGATTGGAACTTAAGAAACTCAGGCGGAAAAGACCAATATTGAATTTTGAACAACTTTAAAATCTGTGCAAAAATAAAGGTGGTAATAACAGAAAATTTAACCCTTCACTGTACAGGTATGTAGAATGGCTTTGTGAATGTGAAAAATTAAAAGTGCATTTTTCTGTTGTTCCTGTTTGGTAATGAAAAGTGGTGATCCTGCATGGACTTCAATAATGTGTCAGACATTTGATCTAAACGCAAACTTAAAATTAAATGTGTACTGCTTATTTATTTCATCAAAAATTGAAGGAAATGATAATGATTTTACTAATCTGGGTGTTATGTGCTGGTACTTTAATAGATATTGACAGACAGGGGAACATTGTAGGTACTAATATAATGATGACAGTGGCGGCAGCAGTGGCACTGGTGGTGGTGGTAGCGGCGGTGGCTGCGGTGGCGTCTGCGGCAGTGGTGGTGGTGGTTGTGGTGGCGGTGGCGGTGGCAGTGGTGCTGGCAGTGGCGGTGGTAGTGGCAGTGGCAG
The DNA here is from genome assembly GCA_030765045.1 of Tenodera sinensis. NCBI lineage: Eukaryota > Metazoa > Arthropoda > Insecta > Mantodea > Mantidae > Tenodera > Tenodera sinensis. Next base: position 83,153,726 of record CM060962.1, read on the forward strand.
TGGCAGTGGCAGTGGCAGTGGTGGTGGTGGTGGCGGTGGTGGTGGTGATGATGTAATAATTTAATGAACAACAGGGTTCTACATCTTAGGATTGTAGCTGGCACCGATTTGCCGGAATTTTGACCTTCAAGAGTTCTTTTACGAGTCTTTAAATCTGTGGTGTGATTAATCACAAGAGAATTCCCAGATCAAAGCTGCAACCTCAGGAACTGGAAGCTAGCACTTAACCAACTGTGCCACCAAGGGCAATAAGAGCATCAAATGCTTTAAATTATTCAAGGAATCTGTGCTAATAAATGCTAATAACATGTATATAAATATGACTGTTACCATATTTTAAGTTTCTTTTGCACAATATAATTTGCTGCACATTTTATTTCTGAATAATGCACATAATGTTTGGGAATTAAAACACGGTGCATTTAATGAACAGATGAAAGGTCACGCATGACAATCTTTCGTGTTATATGATTCGTTTTCTTTTCACATATTTTCTGGTAAAATTCAGAATTAACTGTCATGTAAACCATGCTGATTCTCAAAATATCCTATGTTGTCCTCCCAAATTTATGAGTCTTGAGCCGCCACTGCATTAGTACCTTTGTGTGAAATACAGTCAAATCATATGTGTCGTGACAACAGAACACCCAGATTTGTTTAAGGATAAAAGGAAGGATCATTCTGGTTCCGTTTTCTTTCCACCTTAAGCACTGGTGGCAAGTATACCCTTCAACAGATCTAGTGGGTTAGCTTCCTAGCAGGAACATCAAAATCTTTCATCAGTCAGATCATTATGGAAGAAGTAAGGCTCTATGATGTGATCTCTGAGAATATCAAACCTTAAAGTGAGTCATTAGTGAACTTGAGCTTTATCCTGTTGAATCCATTAAGAATTTTCATTGGCATAGTAGTACATATTACCTCTTGATAGCTCTAGTTGTTGAAGAATATATTCTTATTGCAACATAAGGAACACTGTATTGTGTTGGGAATCTCATCTAGGATCCCCAACATCTCAGCAAAGTAGTGATATCTTCTTTCACAGTGATTCTCATGAAGTTTGTGTTTGGGTATCATTTGTTATGGATGTGAATGGTTTTTCTTTAAGATAAATTGCATGCTCTCACCCTCGATAGCCAAGTCTATGGCCATAGCTCTAATAATAAATTGTGTTCTATCATCAGAGCTTCAGAATAATTTTTTTTTCATGAACATACTCACTGATCTTGCTCTCATACATAGTCTTATACTCACACAACTGGTCAGCTTGAGCTAGAGGGCTGTGTTGTGGAACACTTCTTTGAGCTAGAGGGCTGTGTTGTGGAACACTTGGGGCTCTCTGTGGAACACTGAGCCCCAAGTGTTCCACAACACAGCCCTCTAGCTCAAATTTTTTTTTTTTTTTTTTTTTTTTTTTTTTTTTTTTTTTTTTTTTTTTTTTTTTTTGAGCTAGAGGGCTGTGTTGTGGAACACTTGGGGCTCAGCAGGCAAAGAGTGAGTGAGTGAGTGTGTTGGGTTTAAGGGCCCGTTGACAACTTGGTCATTAGGGCCCCGCAGGCAAAGATCCAATACCTCTTTGCTATAGTATCTTTTCATCTTTTGAACAGTTCCATCAGCCTGCACAGTCTGTCTGTTTGTAATATTGCTTTCATTTATTTGTGGAGTTTCAAGTCATGAATTACAACTGAGACCAGCATTCAAACATTTATATATACCACTGGGGAATATTCTGGTATGTTTTGTGTTTTACTTGGTTATATTCCCAAATTAAGGCAGTATTATCAAAATATTATCTTTTAGAAATATTTAGATTTTTACATAGGAATCTTAAAATTAAAGCATACTTGTGGAAGAATAGGGGGTCAAACCCTAATAGGAATTCAAAATATGTGCCTATAAAATTCCATTATATTGGTAATGAACCACTGACTACCTTGATAAAATCTCCTATTATAAATTACTGTTTGGTAGTAAATCTCTGCTGAGGAGTGAGACAAGAGTCTCTAAGACATGTTTGAAATAGTGAATTTATAGTATGACACAGTTTTCTCTTCCCAGATACTGATGGCAATATTTATTTACAATGTTAAGCTACTTCATATAATGCCTTAAAAAGGCTCCTCAAATTAAAAAATTACTTGTGTCAGACATTAGGAAAACATCACTAGTTTCATAGTCCATTGAGTTTCTAGACATAAAATATGTGTTTTCATCAAACATCTTTTTGTCCAGATCTCCAAGCTCTCTACCATATACCAGTTTTTCCAGCTTGTATTATTTTCTGAAAACTCTGCATTTAAATGCTTTGTCCTCTGCAATGGTATATTGGCTTCAAGCATGGTCCTCTGGCTCCCTGCCACAGAATGTGTGTTAGTCATATCCCAAACATGTGTGTGCAGATGTTTCTGCCCCTGTATAGGACTGTTGATCACTGTGCATCATGATGCTTTTGTGGAGCTGTGCTAGATAATAGTCAGAGGTCATGAAAACCAATGGTCCTTCTGGGGAAAGCAAGATGCTGACCTCATAATATCCCCATATTGACTTGATGATTGTCCACCTCTGCCTTATGGCACAATATAGAATGGGACGCTGAGAACCATAGAAGTTAAATAGCATCCATTCATAAAAACTCAATTTAATTTAATCTACCTTTGCATTTGTGAGCATGAGGCCAGGAGCCAGGTTGGAAGGGCAAGGCCCAAAAAGGCTGTAAAATGTCCTCCTTCTTGCATAACTTGTCTAATGGTAATTAAAATTAGCATTTTTAAGCAAAATTACAGCATGCGTTCTAGCCTCAAGCTCCAGTAGTTTGTTACACCTTGGCATTTCTGTGCAGACGGGCAGAAAAGCCTGTTTTATTTAAATTTGTTTAAACAATAAATTGTAACAGCAACTAATAATATCCACACAGAAGTACTTTTGCTTATCTAGAAATCTTTATCTTTACAGTTTCATTACCTTACCATTGTAATATTGAACTACCTACCTAAAAGAGCACAAAATTAATACATTACCTATGTTTAAACTACTTACAACAGAAATCTGTGGTGGCTCATCATTAAGGTCTGCAATATTAATCCTTGCTGTAGTGTATGCTGTGTGATTAAGGGGAAGAGCTGAATCCTTAGCTATTACTGTCACAATTATTTCCTTCTGTGTTTCATAGTCTAAATGTGCATTCACTGACATATTACCACTTATTTCTTCTATACAGAGATGCTTGTCACTGCCAAGAGAATGCCTTTAACAGAAATAAGTTTAAAGAATAAATAGAAATATGAGGAGCAGAAACAAAATAATACATATTTTGGGAATTTAAAAAGCACATTAGATGAGAAAAGAATACAATTTTAAAGAAAACTAGCATGATACTTCATAGAAAAAGAAATAAATGAAGGACATAATTATTTTTAATGACATCATGCCAAACTGAAGCCCTATGGGAGAAAAGTGCTATTATGAAAATACATATTAATGCTTAAGTGGGTAGTTCAAAGCTACCATAATGGAATTAGTGTGTCTACTATACTATTGCTTTATGTTTTGAAATTTGGTTACTTTATAATTTTTCATTATACCTACATATAATCCTAATATACTTTTACATTTTATATTGATTTGCTGGCATGTAAAAGAACTCAGGACGAAATTCTGGCACACCAGCAACGTTGATGTAATCCTGGCAATTAACAGCATTGTTAAATAACAAAATAATTAATTAATTACATTTTATGTTCAAATATTATAAAAATGAATTGCAACAAAAAGAAGTATGACTAATGTTAGTTATACACTTCGTGAAGGCTGTCTACAACCAAGTTGACTCACATCAAGTGGTGTGTGCTGGGGTTGTGGTCAGCCAGGATGTAGAGTGAAGGACTGTCTACAACTAAGTTGACTAATGTCAGGGTGTTGGGCATGCTGTGTCAACATACTCTTATTTTGTTGGTTGTCTGTAACCAAGACGATGTGCCATTGTCACTATCACCTTGAGTGATACCTTGTATCTTGAATAGAAGAATAGATGAGAATCTTGTCACAGAAAGCTGAATACAAGGAAAGTTGTGCCAGATACTAGTGAACACAGGTACAGCCATGGCTATAATCAGACCTGACATGGCAGATGGGTTGTAATAAGGAAACCAGATCAGGCTTACCAAATGTCACTCATATTGGAGGACACCTGTCGAGAAGTCCTTGCTGGAGATGATCCTGGGGCAGAGCACTATATGTCTATGGGTGTTTTTTGTCTGAGTGGCTGAGGATGCAATATGGAGACTGAAGATCCTCAGGAACCATGAGGCTCTGGTCAATGTTGGCAGGAGTGTCCTGCAATTCACTCAAGACAAGATGATGCTCCGTAGCACCAGAGATCACCTTGGAGTCTGCCGAGTAATTACGGCCAAAGATGTGGTTGGAGCCACAAGAAGCAAGGTAGTTGTGAAGGTGTATCTGGATGGCCAGTGGTTATATGACTTCACAAACCATCTCTATGATTGGCATGAGAAGGCCCATCAACATTTCCAGATGGTGAGCGACTGGGTGAAGGCAAGCCAATAGCCAATATTTCCAGCAGAGTAACCTGTGACATCCTACTGTCTGTTCACCACCTCATGGTCTAAGGGGAATGAGGGGCAGGGGAGAGACATTCCATGCAGTGTAACCTTAGTTTTGTAAACATCCGCGTAATCGTTGTTCTGCTGGTCATGTTGCCAACTGACCTCCAATATTATTTGCGCTATGTTTACTCGCTGCTAATTTCTCTTAATTTCAGTTATAAAATCGTACTTGTCACCAATTTTGTGTCAGAAGGATGCCTGAATCAAACAAGCCTAAACAGACCCTTAAAGGTATTACTGCCTTTCCTCTATTACTTTCATTACCTGTACTTGCAGGAACAATTACTATACTATTAAGTGATCGAAATTTTAATATTCATTCTTTGATCCTGCAGGAGGGAATGAGAAGTTGTTAGACTGGATTCTTCCTCAATTTTTATAACATTATTATTGGTTATTTTGATTTTATTGGGCCACACTGTCATTTACTTGCCCCCATACAGGTGTGATCTCAATCCCATAGGACTAGTTTGGGACAAGGAAAACTGAATACTTAAAGAAATGCAACAGCTGACTTATTCTTACAGGGATTGCATGATATATGACGCTCAAGGATGTATCACATAAGACAAACAGATTGGCAGTGTTTTTTAAAATTATAGAAAAGGCAGAAAATGATCAGTGGGAAAAAGACAGAGTAGTTGAAAACATTGTTTATGCTTTATAAGCTAAATATACTGCATGAACTGAGTATAACATTTAAATTGTGGTATTCTGAATAATTTCTTTGCTTTAATCTGGCATGAATATGCATTCCAAGTTTGGCAACATTATTTTAAATGTGATTAGAAGCAGAACTGCTGCTCGCCATATCGTTGTTTATTGGGAATTGTTTACTGATGTAATGGCTGGCTGCATTCCTGCCAGGGACCTTCAGCCGGTGAACAAACTGTACATGAACCAAGGGGCATTGCCCCAAGTTTCAATAACCATGGCAAGAACTGTTCCACATGGTGATGAGTAGGGCTAAGATTTTAGTTTCCTATAAAATACTAAAAAATGTACTTTAAAAATGCAATTATGACCTAAAGATCTCAATAAATGCCCTATAGAATTTAAAATATGCTCTTAAAACTGAAACATTTTATTTTAATATCAGTTTAAGGGAAATTCAAAATTACACAATATAAAATAATGCAACCAAGCAAAGAACAAGTTTAGTTAATCAAAAAGGATATTCTGTAAGCAACTGAATTATTTTGCAGGAAAATATATTAATTTCATTGCTCCTGAATTGCAATGCACAACAAACACCACTTGTAGATTTTCAAAGGAAAATAACTGCCGATTATCTTCTAACAAAGTCTTGTACACTGAGAAGCTGCTTTCCACTTGCACTGATACTAAAGGGGCATGCCTAAAGTAAACTACCTATGTCACTTGCTTCCAAGTCTACTGGTAATCCTCCAACAGAAAAGTTCCCACCTGACAGTACATCTGCAATTGAAGAAATGCAGCAAACTCTCTATTTTATTCAAAATGAGCATTAATTTGTTTGTTGCAACCTTTCCCACATTCCCATTCACATTTTCTAAGATACTTGCCACTTTTTTCAGTAAGGCTTTCTGCTTCACTAACTTAACTCCAGATTTTTCTAAGCAAGTTGCAGCACCAGGTAGGAATCCAAAATTTGACTTTATGTGCTAAAGTTTACCTTCAAGTTCTCTGTACAAAAGAAACTCCTGAGCAACTTTGATACAGACCGAATCACTACTATGAAACATATCAATGATTATTTTCACAACTTTCATGTTCTTGCAGTAGTAGTTGCATACTTCTATCCAGGTCCCCATCTGATCACAGCTGGGGATGGAGGTAAAGGAACATAAGGGGCATTGGACCTGAATGCTGCAACTCGAGACGTGCCTTTAAGAAGATTTTCTTGATGTATCCTATTAGCCGCTCAACTCCAGGAAACTGACTCCTGAGGTGTGTGTAAAGCATGTTCAAGAGAATTAGCAGTGTCAGTTGAAAGCCAGAGTATGTTGTCACGTTAAATGCCATTGGGACATATTAAATACATAGACCTGTCAAACATTTAGCCAACTGCTGAAAAATGTATTTTTTCTAACTGCTCACTATTGAATAGGAATTTTTCTCCGGAATCATCATCATCCATTGTGCCTACCACAACATTTGTCAGCCTAGTGAGTCTGTATTTTCATCAATACACACCCAAAGTTTTTCCTGGCACTTCTTGCCTAATCTCCTGCATTGTTCATTGGTAGCACCTAGTAATGTAATTCTTTCTTAAAGTTGAAGAATCTGGTAAACACTTTCCTGTATGCTTTTCTAGGAAGGTGCTTAACTTAGGATTATTCACTTCATTCATAGGGATATCTGCGCAAATAAATGTTTCTCAGTGTTCTTCAAAAAAGGCGAACCTGAAGAAGTAACATTTAGTGTGTAGAGTTTTTACGTTCAAGCAGTTGTAGATCTTCAATATGTTTTTCTCTCTTCACATGTTGGTGTATAGTAAACTTCTTTTAGGCTGCCACTTTTACTTTGCAAACCTTACAGAAAAGTATATTCCCATCTGTGGAGAACTTTTCCACCATAATGCAAAAACAAAATTCTTTAACTTATGCACCACACTTTGCATTACCTTAGGCATGATGAACTCCACACCTCAGTTATTTATGCCGTGTAAAATATGCCTAATCTGCACCAGCTGCTCAGAAGACGTTAGTAAACACAGTGAGTCATGTACTAAGGAATGTGCCTATCTGCCACTTGTAAAGTGAAATTTACATCTGGTGACTGGGCAAGATCATTGTCAATCCATAGAAGGGGAAGAAAGTGTCTTTGTCTAGTTTCCTGAAACTTAAGTGTAATTTTAATCTGATACTGCTTAGAACCAAGCAAAGTAATTTACTAAGAACTGAAATGTAAGAAACGGAAATGGTCCCTTACTCTTGAAAACAAAAACGGCAAAGTGTACCTAAGATGTGTTTAAAAATGCATAAATATAAAAATGCATAATAAAGCAACAAAACCCCTAAAATTGCACAATAATGCATTAAAAGCATTAAAAAGTGCACTATACCGCAAAATTAGCAAAAATGAAAAAAAAAAATGCCCTAACAAATATGGATGGTTTAACTTCTTTTACTCTGAAACAGATTTATATAGAACTTACTTAGCAAAATAAAGATGCAAGGTCATCAAAATCCTAGCCATAGTAATGAGGAGCAATGATGTGGTGTACCGCATCCAGGAGCTGCCTCAGGGGAAGCTGCTGGTTGTACACTCACATTGTCAGGCTCACTATAACAGGTCTGATCAGAACCTGTGTGGGAGAAGTGTCAGCACAGCACAAAGCTACCTACAGGCCATCAAAGTTAGCCCATGCCCATCCAACAACCTGGGCCTAGGTACAACTAATGGCTAGTGTTCTTTATAACCATTGTATGCCACTTTTCTGGGTGGCTCTCTTGGTAAGGCGCTGGCCTATTGATTCCAAGATAGTGGATCCAAACCTGGCCCAGACCAATATATTCTAAGTGTGCTTAAAAGCAACAGCCCAATGTCATTATATTTATTGGCATGTAAAAGAATTCCTGCGGGACAAAATTCTGGCATATAATTCTGATATTCTGATATAATTTTGACAATCGACAGTGTCATTAACAAACAAAATAATTTAAACACAACTCCATAGGATTCATTTGGCCATTCCTTTTCCAGAATGTTTGCTTGTACTTGAGGCCCATACAAGGAGCTGGCTATTGCCCAGCATGGACAGTAGGGAGTAGACAGTAGACAATGGACAGTGGAATTGAGTTGATTTCAATTCAGTGGACAGTTGCAAGTGGATAGTGTTGGGTGTCGTTAGTTGTAAGTTGAGACTCAGTAGTTCAATTGTGATTTTATGGGTTAGTTGTATTTTGTTTAGTGTATGTAGCAGTATCTCAAGTGTAATGTTTGTATTATGTTAAGTAACTAAACGACCAGTAAAGACTGTTTAGCTGTAACCAAAGTTCTTATTTATTACAATATATTGATTTTCATTTTCTTTACAGTGTACCTAAGGCAGAAGAAATCCTGATGTTACCAAAGAATTTAAAACTATGAATTCATAAGAAATATGGATTTTGTGGACCCTTTCAACCATAAAAAGCATTTTTAAATAAAAAGTGAGGGAGAGATCATTAAGTGTACAGTCTATGTGAAACAAATAATTTTTAATCACTGTTCTTTTAGTATTTTTCGTTGCATGTTAAAAATCATAAGCTGAAATTTACTTTTATGTGACATCTATACTCATCTGAAAATATGTAACTCCTCATTGTTTTGTATCCCTCATTAACAACAAAAACTGACTTTGGATATACAAGTTGACTGTTCTTTCTGTATGTTTTATGTAACTAAGTCTGCACTTGTAATTTGAAATCATTTTAGTTATGTGTTTATTATGAATAATGTAAACTGTATAGAAGAATCACTATTTACATTAGCAGTTATACTATATGTCGAATATCTGTGAATTGGCAACGTGTAGAGAAAGCCATGTGATTTATACATGAGCATCAGCAGACTTTTTTCTGGGGGGCCGCATGTTGGAAGTTTGCAATTAAACAATATTAATTCATTATTCTGTTCCCAAAAACTGTAAAAAAAAAATGGGTTATAGTATTTGTTGCAGATAATTAAGGTAAATAAAAACTGTTCTTTACATCAACATTAAAGCAATAGTCTAATAGTAATTAATTGCTCATTACATTTATTTTCCAATGGGGGGGGGGGGCGGGCTGCAGCCCCACCTGTCCCCCCTTTGCGACGCCCATGGACTTATAAACATCAGAATATTTCCTAATTGCAATTTAAGTCTTAAATGTGTGTTCTATGTGAAGCTGCATTTCATACAAAGCTTAAATTAAAAAAATAGGACCTACTTGACAATATCACCAGTATCAGCATCTGTTGCAAGTACAGTTCCTATATAATCATTAAGTGGTGTGTTCTCAAAAACAGTGAATATGTATTCACTTTCAGGAAATATAGGTGATTCATCATTTATATCAATAAGATTAATCATGATGTTACAGTTACTGGCACGTGAAGCATCATCTCTTTCAGTTGCCACAATCTGAAATCAATACAGTATTTATAAATGAGAGAGAGCATGAACAGTATATTTACTGTTTATAGATGAAACTGGTTGACATACAGCAGGATTTTTAAGGTTAGATACATTAAAGTTATGCCATATTCACTAAACTACCACAAAATTTGTTATTTCTTTTGCTTAAACTATTTGTTATTAGTCATTTAAATGTCCTACAGCTGCTATCTATCACCTAATATGGTTTAACATCACACTCAGTGATTAAATTTTATGCACATTGAATTCACTTAAATCTGTTTTAACCATGAATGGCTGTTATATTTTGCAGAACCCAAAACTACTCTTAGATTACCTCTTTAGTTACAGAAGTATCTTTTTCTCAGCATTTTTCTGACTTTTTCTCTCAAAGTTCTTTTTTTTAACATACATAAGGGGCATTACATAGAGATGTCATTTAAGACATATTCCAAAGAGTGAATTACTTGCTTCAGATTTCCTTTCATTCCAAACTGTTGGAACTGCGAAAGTAGCTGCCTGCAGAATTTATGTTGACTTACAGTAAAATCCTGATAACCTAACCCTCTATAACTTGACAATCTGTGTAACTCGACAGCCTCTTTTATTTTATTTTTTTAAAAACCTTTTTAGGACTAAACTTGAGTAATAATTTCTATGATCTACTACATGGTATGAATACTGTAGGTAAATTTTAATTAGTGTATGTGTACAACCTACCGCAACCACCCTCACAGTAACAAAAGGGGTGACCAAGTGTTGACCTGTGATATCTTGTCAGAACAGAAGTAACTGCCGGACCATTGTCATGAAACCAAAAGCTTGCCAGTAATAATGTGGATAGACAGCACAAACACTTGTTTGGTAGGTTTAAAGGTTTATTGCTTTAACCAGTACAAAGGTATCTTTAGACGTGGCAATTGTGTAGTGTTTTATGATCGAGTTCACTTTTGTACATATAAGACCATAAGGGTGTCAAGTTATCTTTCTGACTTCCACAGACCATGCATGATTAACCCTAGAGCAGGCATGCTGGTGTATTTTATACACCACGTTTGCATTTTGCACTCTAACGGATAAATACCTTAACGTATCAGGACATTGTTGCCAGTACCTTTCATGTCATTGTTTACCTTCCGTTTAGTTGTGTCAGAGTGATTGTAACATCAACAACTCAAAGGCAACGATAAGTTATCCTTGGAACTGCACCAGCGGCATATTTTATACACCGCACGCCCGGTCATGTAAGTACTATTTCAATTGTCAACCTAATCTGTTGTACTTTTACACAAAGCGGCTGCATAACGAATTATGTGTTTTAGAGAGGGCCATTATTATAGTGCATTATTAGCCACCAATATTTCGTGTTTCTAATTTTAGGGCCAAAACATATTTGACAGAAGAAGAATCAGAACGGTACCTATTAGAGGTGCTCGCTGAAGAAGATGACTATGGGGATATTGATGATTTGTTTTCTGACGGAGAGGATGAAGTAATATTATCAAGTGATCATGATACAAACTCTGAAATTGAAAATGATGAAGAGCTGTATTCCTTTGATAGTAAACCTGGTGTTTTCATTGGTAGGAACGAAAAACAAAATGGATGAAAACTGAGGTGCATAGAAAAACCTCCCGTGTACCAGCAAAAAATATTGCCAAGATCGTTCCAGGCCCTAAAATGGTAGCACAAGGTATTGTAGAGGATGTTTGAATTATTCCATAAAATAATCAATATTGATATGATAGATGAAATTGTGTGTTTTACAAATTTATTCATTCAAAGAAAGAGGCTAGAAGAAAGTTATTCTAGGGAAAGAGATGCTAAGCTGACAAACAGAAATGAAATTTGCTCAGTGTTAGGTATTCTGTATTTGATTGGCCTCAAAGGTGGAAACCACAGAAATGCATTGGAACTTCGGTCAACAGATGGAACAGGAATGAATATTTTGAGATCTTGCATGAGTTACAAGAGATTTCTATTTTTTCTTAGATGTGTCAGATTTGACAATAAAGATACAACAGATATAAGATGCAAAACAGATAGGTTAGCAGCAATTAGGAGCTTTCTGGATACATTTGTAAACAACTACATGGGTAATCACTGTCTTGGGGAATTTGTTACCATTGACAAGAAACTAGAAGCATTCAGAGGACGTTGTAGCTTCATACAATATATTCCCAACAAACCAGCAAAATATGGCAACAAAATATTTGCCTTGTGTGATGTTAAGTCATTCTACACTGCTTCGTTGGAAGTGTATTGTGGCAAACAGGCTGAAGGACCATTTAGTGTTTCTAATAAGCCATTTGATATCGTGTGTAGACTAACGGAGCCAATAAAGGGAACAATAGAAATTCGACAGTAGATAATTGGTATATTAGCTATCCACTGGCTCTCCATCTGGTGCAAAATAAAATCACTTGTATAGGAATCATGAAAAGGAATAAAAGAGAAATCCCGGTTGAATTTTTGCCCAGTAAGTACAGAGAAACTGGCTCGGCAATTTTTGGATTCCAGAAAGATATTACCATGGTATCATATATACCTAAGCGGAACAGAGCTGTTGTACTCATCTCAACGATGCACACTGACGGATCAGTAGATGAAGACACAAAGAAACCTCACATTATACTAGATTATAATATGACAAATGGTGGGGTTGATACTATTGACCAAATGTGTAATAAATATTCAGTAACACGAATGACAAGAAGATGGACCATGGCTTTATGGTACGCATTACTGAACGTGGCTGGCATCAATGGACAAGTGCTGTTTCAAGCAAATGATAAGAATGAGAAACATCCTCGTCGAGTTTTTCTGAAGAGCCTTGCTTTCCAACTAATGAAGTCACATCTTATAGAAAGATCTGGCATACCAAGTTTGCCAGCTGATGTTAGCATGTATCTATGTCGCTACAAAGTTCAAGAGACATACGCAGAAGAGCCATCAAAGAAGAAAAAAGGTAGATGAGGAATTTGTGGAAGGGCAAAGAACAGCTCCATTTTGTTTGCAAAAATCATTCCCAAACTGCAGTTCTCTGTGAAAAATGCAGTATGCATTCACCCGAGGTAGAAGATGATTAATTTGCTATACCTAGTTATACTAATATAATATAACCAATTAGCGTGTATTAACATGTATGGAACTGATGTTAGGCATTAGATAACATATTACTTACAATAAATTTAATTATGTAATGTTAATTAGCGCAATAAACAGTAAAGGAATAGCAACAAATGGAATGTAGTGTACTGTGTACAAAGTACACCGTGCGCCTGCTCCTGTATCATAACTGAGCGCGCCTGCTCTAGAGTTAAGTGCAGTACCATCTCACATGATCAGCAATGTCTTCTTTATTTCAAGGAAGTAAACAGAGACATTACTCACATCATCAATTTGCATGTCACTTGTGCACATTCATTCGCTATGTGTATAAAATACCCCTGTACATGGAAAGCTAAACCTTCAGTTGTATATTTCTGGTTACAATGCAGCTTCCAAGATTTCAGGCTTACTGTTAGTGTTGTAGTAAGTTGTGTTTGTACTAGTGAAAATGTGTTACAAGAAGAAAAGACAAGTTAACATGACAATGGAAATTAAACTGGATGTGTTAAGGAGAACATATTGACATGTAATACATTTTAGAATATGTTATACTTTTGTTTCCTACATTGTGCTAGAATATGTGTTTATGTAATCTGCAGTCATGAGCGTCGGCAGACCCTTTTCCAGAGGGTGGGTGTGCAAGTTGGAAGTTTGCAATCAAACAATATTAATTCATTATTTTGCCAAAAGTCATAGTATTTGCTGTGGATAACCATATTAATTTGTGCTAAATAAATATTGTTCTTTACATAAAAATTAAAATAATAGTCTAATAGTCAGTAATGGATTGCACATTGAATGCATTAGCTTACAATGCACTGTGGCCCCCCCCCTTGCCCCCCCCCACCCTTTGTGATGCCCATGTCTGCAGTATTATGTTACAGATTGTGAATAACTGACCCCTTATTCCATAAAACTCAACATTGTGGTAAGCCGACAACTTCTCAGTCCACATTAGGTCGAATTTTTGGGATTCCACTGTATAAAAATATATGTAGGTACATAAATACATGTATCATCAATAAACTAACACAGCTTTATACCTGTATTTGATTTTATACTAAAAGAAAACAAATAAAATTACTTTTGCTGGAGAAATGCAGTAAATTCAGCCCACCTGTGAGTCATTCCACGTCAAATCGCACAAAATATGGTAAAAATTGACCTTAATATCTCAGATTTTCTTGAAAATTTTTTTGGTGTTTTAGAACAAAATATATGTGACCCGTGTTTCTTCATTTTATATAAAAAAAATTCTTTTGGCAGATATTAATTTTTTAAATGTCCCAAAAATTGTATGCTCCTCACCCTTCGATCAATCATGCCTCCAATTGTAATCAAGCAAATTACTTGATCTTTGGCTCAAATTAAAGATAAATCACAGTATTTTGTGAGGTATTTATTAGAAAATGTTATTAATTATTATTAATATTATACTTTATACGACTAAATTTTTAAAGTTAGATAATAAAACAAACTCGACCATTTAAAAATCTGAAGAAGAAAAAACTGAAAATACACCGAAGTTTATTCAATATTCTCAGAAAAAATCAGAATGGAGTCTCTAATAGTTCAGTTTTAATTAACTTACTTACAAATCAGTGCAGCAGTCTCGTGTGGCAGCGGTGACGGCTACCGTAACCTCACACTATTGGCACCTTCCATTCCAGCAACTATTCACTGCTTGAGGTTCCAAGAACGTTACAACAGTACAGTAAGAACACTGCTAGCCGACGCTATTATATGTACACTATTAGAATCTTCAAAATGTTTTTAAAATAGGCATTTTAAACTAATGTTTCCATACAACACAAAACTTTAAATTTCTACTCGTCTGCCTCCTTCTTTGAAAGAAAATTGTTTCACTAAAGCTTCAGTTTTTGACAAAGGAATGAAGGAGTGTAATTTTAAAGCACAGCTGGACCCATCGTTCTTGGCCCCTGACCTTGACTGGAAGTCCTGTTGGCGAATCCATAGCTTTTGCCTCTTTCATCAGCTCATAGTGTATAATTCTGCAAATGAAACCATGCACAACATGGGGAGGGAGGGGGAAGGTAATGATGTCTGCATGATATGAGACAGTCCTTGCTAATTCACAGGTGCTTTTTAGTGCAGCGTACAGTTGAAGACATAGTTAGATCTTTGCGATAAGAGGTAAATATAGTGCATTTGTGAGACATTGATCATAGCATAAATCAATTATGCCACCTGTATGTTCTAAATTAGGGACCAAAACATTACGCAGTCAGAGTAGAGAAGAAAGAAGCTAAATGCAAAGAACTGCTTACATCAGAAGATTTTTTCAAAAAAATTCAAAAAGTTCAAAAGCACATATCAGGAGTATTAGAAAGATGGTATATTGTGGAGAAATTTTTCTGCATTGACTGCACTGCCTTAGAAAGAAGAAGTTATGTGAGTAGCACATGAAGCTGACACACCAATTTGCATGCTGTCTGCAGTCACCTGGCTTGGTACTCGCTTTCAAGCTTTAGGTTTACTTCCTCCAGGGGCCAAGAATGGTGAATCCAGCTGTACAAATGGATCTCTGCTTCATTACCATGAGTGCTTGCAGGCCTCCAGAAAAAAAATTGTAGCAAGTGCACTTATGCTCGCTCCATAGTTTTTAATGTCTTATTTTATAAATAAAATGTCAGGGAATACGTGTGTATTCTTTTTAGATTTTCAACACGTCTATTTTTGGTTTTACAAAATATAGCTATAAAAAACAGTTCAAAATTTGTGTGTAATAATGATTGGTCGAAAGTTGTTGTATATAACCTTTCTAGTGCGACAAACCCCAACTCTCAACTTTATATGGTCTTAGAGTAACAAGTGATTTTATATTATAGTGCACACAGAAATCGCTTACTTTCTAATAGCTATAACTAAGCAAGTAATTAAAAAATACAGAAATAAAAAAATACAGGTTTCCTTATTTGATACCTATTATTCATAAAAAAAAATTAGAACCTCCTACGAAAAAGTCGTGTTTTACAGGTGTGCAATTTGACGTGGATTGACCCCTGTATGTTTGATTTTAACTATTCTGCATTGTTTACTTCACAACTACAACTTTCATTGAATATGGACAGTAAAAGTAAGTAGGTTTAATTTGTTTGTGCTATAAGATTAGTATAATGTGAATATAAGGTGCCTAATATCAAAAGCTGCCAAACGCATTTTTGGCCAAATTGAATTATAGATTGCTTCTGGTAGATTTTACCTTGAGGAATTTGACTAAAGAATGCAAGCATAATTTATTTTTGTATCTACCATCACCTAATGAATACTGAGTTTAAAAGAAGATAGTGGGAAATTAGGTCATTACTGATGCTCCTGAATAAGTTAATCATGTGGACATAATACTCCTCTTGGTTGGACTTTGTTCATTCCATGTAATTGGGTATTCAGCTTAATTTAAAAATATCTGAAAAAGAGAGATACTATTCTTCAGGCAGAGGAATATGAAGAAATTTACCAAAGACATGGAACAGGATTCAAAGTAACCAATATTCTTGTTCATGACTGGAAATCTGCAGCTGAAAAAGTGCTTAAGAAATCAGGGCAATGGCATTTTAAGTTTAACCCAGCAAAAAGAATTATCATGAAGAAAAAAGAAAACCTTACCAATGTTGTGATTCAAGGTGGAGCTTTTTGTTGAAATGCAGTTTCTAGGGCCAAACTTGTCACTAAGTCTAATTTAAAACATGGTGTACATTAGATTACATACTTTAAAGAGAAGTGTATGAAACCTGCCAAGGTGCATGATTTATCAAAATTAGTACTATTAAAGGGGAAAATATTGTACAAGTTACCACATCAAATTATTATTATCAATATTAATAGGTAACACATTTCAAAAGAGGTTAACCACATTCTTAATTTAAAAAAGCATGCATGATATAGATGAATAAAATTGTAAATACTTGTTCAAATGTGCTATAGTTTTGGTAATACTTAAACCTTCTAAAAGTGCCTGTAAGCCAATAAATATTATCACTATCATTGTCGTCATCATCATTGCCATTGTTGTCATCATCTTCATCATCATCACCATCACTGTCACCGTCACCGTCACCGTCACCGTCACCGTCACCGTCACCGTCACCGTCACCATCACCATCCGTGCTATATTTTCATACTTACAGAGAAAGAAATATTACGCCAATCGGGATCCTCATAATCCAGTTTTTGTGGATCACTGACTGCAATTTTCACTTCTGTCTTTTGATATGCTTCACTTGGAACAGCAATGAATGGTTCCCTATATCCACTACCAAAATCTTCCAGTGTTAACACAAATACTCCAAATATTCCCTGAAATTTCAAAATCAGAAATTAAATAATTAACAAAACAAGTGATAGAATAAAGTGCTCCTTGTCATGCAGAAGATTATTTTGAGCATATTACCATAAATTCCAAGATGAGAAATAGATATGCATATCTTATATATCTTATACATATTATATCTATAAAGTGATGATGTTTTCATCATGTATGATAGATAGTTTAGGTTATTTTCTGTTATAAGTGAAAACAGGAAGCATGGATAAAAAAGATTTGCTAATGGAATATTGTGTTCATATAGCTATATTGGTATCGAAATAACCACCTTTACTTAGGTTAAAATACAAATTATTTCAGTGTCAAGTTGGTAGAGCACCTGCCTGCTATGCCAGGGGTTCTGGGTTTGATTTCCGGCAGGGGGGGGGGGTGGGAATTTTTCTCCAGCCAGGATTATTCATCCTTCCCTGAGTCTGGAAGTATAATGGCAGCACCGTGGCTGAGTGGTTATACCGCTCACCAACCACCTAGGTGGGACCCGCATGCAGTATTCGTGGTGGACAAAGTGGCATCTGAGCTGGTTTTCTATGGGTTCTCTGGTTTCCCCCGCCATTAATTTCACCAATTGCTCCTTTATCACCCTTCCAATCATCCATTTCGCCTGCATTTCATATCATCCTCTTCCTCACTATCATACCTGGTGCTTGGCTGACCACCTGTTTCCAGGTCCTCACTCTGTCTGGCCCAGAGGTCCCTCTGCTCCCCAACAGGTGTCTGACCCTAGGCACTGGTTGTAAGTCCTAGGGGTGTAAGTCCTACATAAGGGGAGGATAAGCAGGGAAAGAAAGAAAGAATATCTTTATGATACGTGCCACCTATTATTTTGTAAATGCACTCAAAACATGCCTTCAAATTAATATCTATACCATTATTACTACTCCTTATGCCACTAATGCACCGCTATGACCAATGTGATCAATACCACTCCTAATGCATTATCATTTGATATAAACATTTATTTCCAATGCTGGGACTTAACATTACATAATAATCTGCTATGGGGTAGCTACTTATTCCTTATCAATTAATAACTACTCCATTATTACATAGTTAATTACTTTTGCATACAAGTTGCAAGAAAATGCAAAATAAGATGAGTAACAGTGAACAGGTTGAAAGTTTCTTAACATCTTAAAAATAGCTTACATCAGTAATTATTATTTATTTATACCAACAAGCTTACTGCTGGTGTTTTTAAACACACAAGCCATGTGTGGGCAATATTTAAAAGGTTGAATCAGAAACTGAAAAATTCAATGCCATAGCCGGGATTTGAACCACGGATCTTCCACTTATTGAGCGGCTGTTCTAGCCATTAAGCTACCATGGTGATACCGAAATTTAGATTTCCGATCGAATGGGCTTTTGAAAAAGACACGTTTTAATTTAATTGCCGGATATGAGATTTGCGATAAGTGTTAAGTAATAACA
Source organism: Tenodera sinensis (assembly GCA_030765045.1). Taxonomy (NCBI): domain Eukaryota; kingdom Metazoa; phylum Arthropoda; class Insecta; order Mantodea; family Mantidae; genus Tenodera; species Tenodera sinensis. The sequence continues at coordinate 83,172,318 of CM060962.1, forward strand.
TAAATAGATAATAGAGCCGGAAGTGTTGTAAGGTGAGCAAGATATGAGTAAATAATAGTCGTTAAATTCGTAGGATAAACACATTATTGGTTTCAAATTAACGAGTCATGACGTCATACCACATAGTTTAAATACACGTTCGAAAGTCAGTTCTACAAACCTTAAAAGTCGCGCGATATATCTAATAAAATATAAAGTAAACATCGTTTAATCCTAAAAAGGTAATTATATATTTGAAATTCATAAAAGAACATGTTATAATAGAAAGGGACATTTCTAAATTGCGGGAAAAGGAAATAGCATTTTGGATACGAGGCTTTCTTGGATGACGTCATGACATTCAAATGGAGCGAACGGCTTCTTAGCGTGGGTAAGAGAGAAAGCGTCGGGGCACTACTCAACCAGAGACCAGTACGGGAGGTCGTGCTGCGCGGATGTGAGTGCGATTCCTCTACATATACAAATATTTTCGGCATAACTCCTGAAAAGATTTAAAAAGGAAATAAATGATGTGCAAAGTTGTTCTTGGGTTGTCCATTACACTTACGCAAACCCGAGATAAAGAGATCTCTTGCAGAACTAGCCGGGGCGAGCTACATCGAAGGGCAACGTCACGTCACCAACGACTTCAGCTTCAAATGGCGATCCAATAACCAGGACACAACGACATTTACAGCTTCAAATTGGCGCCCAACGTGGGGCGCCGAAAGAATGGACCAACCCCCAAGACGACCGAGCCAGCATCGAACCAGCAGACAAGAAGGTGCCCAGCGTGTCAACATCTGTGAAACGTGTAGTGAACAAGTTTAAGTGCAGTTAAAGTGAAATAGTGAAAATATTGAAAATTTTGGTGAGTAGAAAAACACATGTAAATAGCTTAGAAATGGAAGACAGTGATAGCGAGTTTATAGGTTTTGACAGTCCGGAAATTGAGAAAAGTGTAAGTAGGATGGAAGAATTTAATCAGAATGTAATTGGTAGCAGAATATGCCAAGAATTAGAAGATCAGAACGTTAGAGAAACACCTAGAGGTAGTTCAGAAATGTTTAGTAGTAATTCAGAAAGGCCAGCATTTATGTCAGAAATAGAGAATATGTTTCAAACGATAATGAAAAAGATGAGTACAGAGTTAAGTCGAAAGATAGATGAAAATAGTAAAGAATTAAGAACAGTGGAAAAGATGAATACAGAGTTAAGTAAAAAGATAGATGAAAATAGTAAAGAATTAAGAACAGAGTTAAGTCAAAAGATAGATGAAAATAGTAAAGAGTTAGGACAGAAAGTAGAGAAGGGACAACAGGAATTGGGAATGCAATTGGAAAATCAGAAGAGAGCTTTCGAAACCTTTAGGGAAGAAGTTAGGGAGGAAATTAATAAAGTTAGTAGTGAAGTAAAAGAAAATAGAGAACAGGTTAAGGGAGAATTAGAGACAATAAGGCAAGAAGTAAAGAATTCTGAAAAGAAATTAGGTCAACAAGTTAGTGAAAAATTAGAGAAAGAAAGGGAAAGAGTAACATATAAATTAGACAAACAAAGGGAAGAGGTAGTACAAAGGTTAGATAAAGACAGGGAAGAAATTAGAGAAGAGCTACAGGGGTGTAAAGTTAGAATGGAAAGATCTAATGTAGAAAGTGAAAGGCAGGCTAGAAATTTGGAGGATGTTACAGACAAAATAAAAGGGGTAGTAACAGAAATTACTCAGGTAAAAGAGGCCTTAGAAAATTTGAAATTAAATGAAAATACAGGTAATCACAACAATCTTAGTGATGAAGTTGCAAGAAACGAGGCAATACCAGGTGTATCAGCTGACATTTCGATGCAAAATAGGGGTAACAGTAATTCCCATTCTGATCTCGGAAATAGCTCAGGGATAGGTGACAATTCAAATTTACATTGGCCTAACCATGTCTTAAATGAAATGACACCTCCAGTTTTTGAAAATGAAGATTCAGATGATCCTAAAGCCTTTTTAGAAGGGTTACAAGAGTACTTCACGGTGAAACGTATACCAGAGGAGTACAAGATGGTGATAGTAAGAAAATGCCTAAAGGGTAATGCTGCTAATTGGCTAGGCCTTTCTATGGGTAACAATAATGATTACAGGACCTTTAGGAACATCTTTTTAACCAGATATTGGGGAGCTAGTAGGCAGGCTAATATTAGAGTTGAATTAAGCAATGGAAAATTTAATCCTAGATCGGAGGAATCGATGGTCAACTATTTTATGAGAATAGCGAGAAAATCGAAGATGTTGGATCCTCCCTTGGATGAAAAAGATCTAATAAATATAGTTACTCCACATTTTCCGGAAACGCTTCAACACTACCTAATCATAGCCCGACCCGATAGCATTGCAGCTATGATCGAATTATTATCAGCCTTAGAAGTCAATAAGCCAAAACACGCATTTGGAAATACATATGAAGGAAAAGAAACTGTCAATTCTTTCGGGCAAGGGGCACAGTATTATCAGAATAGAAGTGAGGTTAGGGAAAGATATAAAGGACCAGTACCAAGGATGGAATCATTCCGGTGGGAAAATCGAGGTAGATATAACCAGGAAGGGCGTCACCAAAATAGAAATGGTAATCAAAGGGGAAGAAATATAAGGGTAAATTATATGAATACAAATAGATTTGATCGAGGTAGACGGGGACGTTATTTTGGACATAGTAGAAATTCAAATGATGGGTATTGGACAAACGGAGATAATGAGTTTAGACCGAGGTCACCAAGACAGGAAGAAAGGTATTCTAATGGACGAAATTCCCCCGAAAATGCGGAAATGGTCGAGGCCATTAACACGGTCAAAAACATGGTAGGAAGTAACCCCGATTTAATGCAGGAAAACAGAAGTAACAATTTGGGAAATAGTACAGGAGCAATACCTAAAAATCAGGGAAACGCCAGACCCGGTCAAACGCGCCTTCAGTGAGAACTGGGTATCCTAGTAATGATTGTGATAAGTACTCGGAAATAAATAGTCCTGGAAGGCAAATGATGATACAAAAGAAAAGAGAATGGAAAAATAGAAACGACGAAAACGAAAAAGTAGGAGATCCACCTAAAATCAAAATTGGAGTAAATGGAAAACAATACAATGCAATTATAGATACGGGATCAAATAGCACAGTATGCTCACAAAATTTTTATGATAATTTACAAAGTAGTGGTTTTAAAGTAATGTCTTTACCAGTTAATGGGATATATTGCTCGCTAGCTGTGGGAAAACGAAAAGAAAGAGTAAAATTTCAAGCAATGATAAATATTGAAATAAATGGGAGAATACTAGGAATTTTATTTCTGATTGTAGGAAGACTTGTTACAGATATTATAATAGGTTGTGATTGTCTTTATGCCTGGGAAGCTGTGGTGAATTTTAAAAACATGATTCTAGAAATGAAAGTTGAAGATGAGACCATTATAGTGCCTTTTGTGGAAGATAGTAGTTCAGAAACTATTGTAAGAGAAAAAGAGGAAGAAGAAATCCAAGGGGATACATTCTTTGTAGAATATGTTAAAGTAGGAGCTATGGAATTAAATGAAGTAAATGTCAAAGAGTACAGTGTCGATAATAAAGAAAATGTAGAATGGGATAAAAATGATTTCATAGACAATTTGAGGGTTTCTGATGCAACTAGGTACTATGATAGGGAGAGTAGTGAAGACTTAGCAGAATTGTGGAGAAAAAAAGTAACTCAGGCTGATCAACTAAATGAACAACAGAGGGATAAATTGTTTGAAATATTAATCCGAAATAAAGAAGTATTCTCTGAGAAACCTGGTAAATGTAATATTTATACTCATTCGTTTGAGATGATACCCATCAAACCTTTTACACATAAAGCGAGAGCTATCCCTAGTACAATAAGAGAAGAGGTAGATGCAGTTATAAAGTCAATGTTAGAAGATGAGGTTATTGAAATTTCTAATTCAGAATTTGTGAATCCCCTATGTATTGTAAATAAGGCCAATGAAAGATTAAGGTGACATTAGACGCGAGAAAACTAAATTATTGTTCATCATATTTTCCATCAGGGAATCCAACAGAACGTGTCCTCCGAGATGTAGGAATTTATTTACGTGTACTTACACATCATAATCACAAGGATTGGGTGAAATATTGTCCATTGATAGAAAAGATTATCAATCACACCATTAATGTAACTACTGGGTTTGCACCAATAAAATTAATGTTAGGAATTGAACCAGAACCAATATTGATCGGGGTACCAAAAACACTGAAAATTAATGACATTCAGTTAAGTGAGGAAGAAAGAGCGAAAATTGCTTTTGAACGAATCAAGAAAAAGGCAGAGAAGCGAAAATTAAAAAAAAAAAAGTAGAAAACATAAATGGGAACCTAAGATAGGCGATTGGGTACTAGTTAAAGACCATAAGTTATCAAGTGCATTGCGAGGTAGGAACAAAAGGATGGAATTGTTATATAAAGGTCCTGCAGAAATTATATCAAAATTTGGTTATCATACCTATGAATTAAAAGATGTTAAAAATGAAAAATGTCTGGGAAGATGGCATAAACAACTCCTTCGACCATACAAGAAACCGTGTGGTGCCTTGGAACCTTGATTTAATGTAAAAGAAAAATTGGAAGTGTCATTTGTCTATTGGCGCCCAATCAGCTTTGAGATAAAATTTAAATGTTAGCTTACTTGAAAACCATACATTGGTCAGGTACTTACATATTCATGAAAAATGCAGAATGTGAATTGCTATATACTACAAAGAGCTTAAAAATATATTGTATAGAGCTCACAATAACAGCTTCAGAAAGATTGTTAAAATGTTCATCTCCGCATAGAGAGAAAACAGAATATTTAATTTGTAAACATTTGTTAAAATATTTAGATGTATAGATAGTTATCACAGCAAGACAAAGAAAGAACTTGTCTGAAGAGTGTAATGGATTTATATAAATATATGTACATTTTAGTGCTTAAAGGATATAGTACGGATATGTGTTACAATAACAAAAGTGAAAAATCACAGTGCAAGTGATAGTGAGAGCGAAGTGAGCAAACATGAACTAAAAGAAGGAAGTATAAAGAAAGACTCTTGAAATTTAACCTTTATATAAAAGCTTCACAGAAGAAACCATAACATATTGTAATTAGTATTTAAGGATTAATGTTTAGTCAAGTGTACAATTGTTTGTCATGTTAAAAAGATTAATGAGAAAATGTGTTAATAACCAATTTAAAAAAAAAAAAAAATGTAATTGAAAATTGTATATAATGGGAGTGTTGCCGATTATTCAAAAATACAGGAGTAATTTTTAATTTTTCTTTCGGGCAAGACATTTACATTATTTTATTATGAACTAATAAAATAATATAAATGGGGGCATTTGATACCGAAATTTAGATTTCCGATCGAATGGGCTTTTGAAAAAGACACGTTTTAATTTAATTGCCGGATATGAGATTTGCGATAAGTGTTAAGTAATAACATAAATAGATAATAGAGCCGGAAGTGTTGTAAGGTGAGCAAGATATGAGTAAATAATAGTCGTTAAATTCGTAGGATAAACACATTATTGGTTTCAAATTAACGAGTCATGACGTCATACCACATAGTTTAAATACACGTTCGAAAGTCAGTTCTACAAACCTTAAAAGTCGCGCGATATATCTAATAAAATATAAAGTAAACATCGTTTAATCCTAAAAAGGTAATTATATATTTGAAATTCATAAAAGAACATGTTATAATAGAAAGGGACATTTCTAAATTGCGGGAAAAGGAAATAGCATTTTGGATACGAGGCTTTCTTGGATGACGTCATGACATTCAAATGGAGCGAACGGCTTCTTAGCGTGGGTAAGAGAGAAAGCGTCGGGGCACTACTCAACCAGAGACCAGTACGGGAGGTCGTGCTGCGCGGATGTGAGTGCGATTCCTCTACATATACAAATATTTTCGGCATAACTCCTGAAAAGATTTAAAAAGGAAATAAATGATGTGCAAAGTTGTTCTTGGGTTGTCCATTACACTTACGCAAACCCGAGATAAAGAGATCTCTTGCAGAACTAGCCGGGGCGAGCTACATCGAAGGGCAACGTCACGTCACCAACGACTTCAGCTTCAAATGGCGATCCAATAACCAGGACACAACGACATTTACAGCTTCAATGGCCAAGTTGCCAATACGACATTAAATTGAATTGAATTGAATTTTTCATGGCTTGTGTGTTTAAAAACACCAGTAGTAAGCTTGTTGGCATAAATAAATAATAATTACCATCTAAAGGTTACCTAAACCTGGGACATAAAGTACTTACAATTGTAAGTCGCCCTTGGGGTATTTATCTCTGATGTGAGATTTCCTTGTGGTTAACCGGGATAAAGTACGAATCAGCTGGGAAATTTAATGTCATACTGGCAAGTTGGCCATGGTAGCTTAATGGTTAGAGCAGCCGCTCAATAAGCGGAAGATCCGTGGTTCAAATCCTGGCTATGGCATTGAATTTTTCAGTTTCTGCTTCAACCTCTTAAGCTTGCATCAGTTTTTATATCAGTCATGAGTTTCTGAGGGAATATATGTCATATTTAGGGATGGTTATTTTTCACAAATATTATATGAAGTGTAATGCACACAAAGGCTTGTGCTCTGGTATTTTCATTTTTTATCATCTGTAAACCACTTTTTAAAGTGTTTTAAGAATGTGATAAAATGCAAAACTGACTCAAATGCAAAAAATATATTAGTACATAATATGAATGTGAATTGTGTTGCGAAAAATAGTTCTTGTATTAATTGAATAATTAATACATGAACAATTATTCAAATGAAGATATAACAGTTAAAACAAAAGACATTTTTCTGGAGTATAAGGTTAAGAGCAAGAAAAGGTTGAGCAGCCACATGGAAGAAAATTCAACAAATGTTTATTTTTTTCCAAGAGGTTGGTAAGTTTCTTTTTCCTGTCTCTGTTGGCCAAATATTGTCAATCAATTTAAAAATTAAGTGAAACTAAAAGACCAATCCAATTATTTGGGTTATTAGAATGGATAATTCTGACAAGGATATGAATATTTTCATTCCCAACTGTTAGAAATTATGGAAAATTGCAGACTATATGCAAGTGCAATTGTATGTTAAGCTCAAATACCCATAGTTTGCCTAAGCTATTCTGCTATGCATTTGAGTTCCTAGTGAAAGATATTTCACTGAACAGAATAGTATGCACAAATAATCACAGAACACGAATGATAAAACAAAATGTTGAAATAAGTTATATGATTTCAGTAGATTCAACAGTATCTCTGATCAAGTAACTTGCACAACTTGAATTTTCTTTTCATTATTTTGGTTTGAATCAGTATAAATTTCTCCTTTATGTGTGTTGTGCTTTAGCCTTTATCAATTGTTTTGTTTTTGCCTTTGTTGCTTCAACACATTAACTTAAAATAAATCTCTATTTACTTGATACATTTTTATCTCATTATTAAATCTTTAAAAAGTGATTTTCATTTCACATTGATGTTACTTCAAGAGACATTACTTAACTGGGTATTAGAAGTATATATAAAATGCTAAAAATCACCATATCTAATCACATTGCTTGCCTGATGTAAGTATGAAAATAACTAAACAAATTGAATTTTATCATATAGCATAACTCTCTCTCTCTCTGGACCTCCAAGTTGGGGGTTTTGCGATTGATGGGTAATCCACTGAGTAAAAGAAGTAATTACTCACACAGTCAAAGTAGCAAGTCAGACAGACAGCAGTTTCAGTGATACTTTGGCTTCGGAATGGGAAAAACCCAATCCTTGATATGTGAGAAGAAGGCATAATTCTGTTTACAAATCAATAAACAATGGCTTAAATAAATGCCAGTAGTGTCTGTAAATAATATACTAGTAATAATAGTTTATATGACAGGAACATAAATATAATGTAACTGGTAAATGACACCTTGGGACAAAAATAACTTACCGAATCTGGATCCTCAACCCAAAATGATTCATTGAAGGGAATGAAGCCTGCTGTATTTTCCTCCACTTCAATAAGAATTTCATTGTTTGAAAACGTTGGTATATGCTTGTTGACGGCCACAACTTGCACAATATATGATATATTTGCTGTCTGGTTACCTAAATCCTGAAGAAAAAAGTTAATGGTTTCTGAGGTTTAAGGTGGTTGGTATAGCATTAATACATGCTTTTTATCCAGAAAAAATGAATATTTGTTACAGCAAAAGGAGTATAATGCCAAATAATTTTACATTGAACTTCATCATACCTTTACCATTTGTAGTGAGTTTAACATCTCAGTTTTTTTTTTTTAATTAATGTCCTCCAACATTGTGTCATATCGGACGAATGAATGAAATGAAAATGGGTGAAATGATGCTCAAATGAGCCCGAGGTCCATGGAGCTTTAAGTTACCCGACATTCGTCTTCTCAGGGTAGGGAAAACCTCGGAAAAAACCTTACCCGGATAACTTACCCTAAGCGAGATTCGAACTCGCGACCTCTTGAACGTGAGGCAGACACACTAACCATCACGCTACTGAGGCGGGCAATTAACATCTCAGTGATACAGACTTTGGCCCTAATAACTTTTATCAATGGGTGCAATAGGAGATTGTAGTCAACCCTCATTTTGCAAATGACATTTAATTTACATATGAAGTAGGGTTCATACTATGTTTTTAAGTATCATAATTCACATTTTTGGGTGAGATAAACCCACATTATGTTTATTGGGCACCACTTCAGTAATCCATGGTCTAGAGGTAACAGGCTAGCCTCTGGTTCCCAAGGTCACAGGTTCAAATGCAATGGAGGGTGATGGACTTTTCAGATGTAAAAATACTTAGAATGGCTTCCTTCAGAATTGAAGTAAAGCCGGGGTCCTGTGCTATAGACTTACCACATGTAAAAGAACCTCAAACCTGATAAAATGTCTCTGAGTAAAATTAAGTTGTCTTTTATACCCAAATTAGAATGGGATGCTGAGAACTATAACAGTTAAAAAGCATTCATAAGTAAGTCAATTTCAGTTTTCGGCTTCAGCAATGCTTTACATTTAAATAGACCTTTTATTTCTGGATGCTCTTTAACTCCTATTATTATCAGCATTCCAATCTCCTTTAGGCATGAAAGACTGCTTAATTTGCTCTAAGGTCTCTTGGTCAACATCAGGAGTATGCGGTATATACATGATAGAGCACTGAAATATTTTTCTACCACTGTGAGATAATATCTAATATGTTAATATGGCATAAGAGGGGTAGGTCGATGCAGTCTGCAAAATCAGCTGATCCATATCCTGTAGATTTCTGTGCCTGGGGTAACCTCAAAATCATAGTGTACTGCATTGCCATTAAAATATTTGGGGAGCTGAAGCAAGGAATTGTGTATGTTTATCAGCAATCCCAAAACAATCTCGGGCTGTTTGAAAGCATCTGAAACTCACTGCAGGGACAAGTACTGTCTGGATACAAAGACCACAGTTTTAGCATCATGGGTATCATGAAGGGGAGGCAAGATGGGGCCGTGGCCCCCTAGGAAATTAATTAACTTAATGTGCAGTTAATTCATGACTATTAGACTATTATTTTAATTTTGATGTAAAGAAGAATTTTTTACTTAATACAAATTAATACAATTATCCACAGCAAATGCTATAACTTTTGATAACAGACAAATGAATTAATACTGTTGGATTGCTAACTTCCGACATGCGCCCTCCCCCCCTGAAAAAAAGTCTGCCAATGCCCATGTTTAGCATCCCCTTTAATGGGTAAAAATATACAGTAACTGTAAAATGTGAGCACAAAATAGTAATGTAATCCTTGTTAAGGCACTCTGGAAGGCCCTACCCTAGCAATATTAAATTAGTCATATTCAATGTAGCTTTTCTCTTAAGGTAAGCAGGAATGAAATCTGAGTCAAACTATATGATAAATTAAACAGAAAATCTACATTTAAAATTAATTTTGTACCTACTGCAGAGATGTTTAAAATTAAGTCAATGGGGTCTTGGAACAACACATTCCTAATTATCTTGCAATTGACCAGCTTGTGGGCCCATATTTACTGGAACTACTTGCTTCTATTTTCATGTACTGTCACCCTATCGGTTTGTGCTATCAATCATGATGCATCCTGTATTGAGAGCTTCATGTCATTGGAATTACTGGCATGTTTAATAATTATTGCACAAAGGCTTCCTTTACTTAGGGAAATGGTTGAGGGTATATATGTGGATGTCTTTGCTCAAAGATCCTTTACAGCTGTAAAGAGGTATAACCATAAACAGTTGCAAGGACATATTTTGAAAACATAATACAGTCTCTGTCACTAAATAATCAGAAATTTTTACACTATAATGCATTTTTCTCCAAATTATTCTGAAGTACAGTAAGCAAAGGACGAAATTAGGACTATCCCAGAAGGACAGTAAAAGTTGAGAAATAAAAATGTAATTTCCAAATTTAATTTACTGCTTATATTTCACATCTATTGATTTGCCAAAAATAATTTGAATTTGTTAGAATGAATCTGATGTTTAATATACATTTTAGTATTAATTTCTTTAATTGTCAGACTTATTATATTAATAATATATTTCCACTTACCTCAGCCTGTAACATAAGTGAATATACTGGAGTAATTCCAAAGTCTAGTGGTTTAATTACAATAAGCTCCATAAGACCACAGTTCTTCTGGCATACAGGATTTTCTGTTGTTTCTGATATTAACCGCAATGTAAACTGAAGTGAATCCTTACCCTTAAAAGGAGACATAAATCATTATACATTAAACCCAATAGAAAGCATTTCATTTATCCATTAAACCTATGTAATGGTTTTTTTTTCAGTATAAAAGTTAAAATTTACTTTGTAGCTTTTCTACCATTAATGTATCCTACATATCATTTAAGCTTGATTACAGAAACAGCTGAGTTTAAAATTCAGTTTGAATACAAGGTTTAGTCAGAAAATAAGTTTCCCTGGTGTACCATCAGCAAGCAACATAATTCAAGAGATAAATGTCTCTGTAGATAAAAATAATAAGTAATCAAATGTTTAGGCTTAGGCTTGAGTAGGCGTAAGCTTTCACGGCCGGTGTTCGAAATTCTAAAAGAGTCTTCCGGGCTGATTTGCCGTGGTCTGCTGGAGTAACCTGGTCCAGACGTTTCGTCCACTACTGTGGTGGACATCATCGGTGGCGTGGTCGAAGTCTTCTTGGTGAAGGTACAGTTGCGTCTGAGGCGTTGACTGTCTGGGATGCGGAATTTATACACGGAGGGGTCTTCTCTGGTTGGCTCGGGGCTCGCTGAGGTGGTGCGGTTGGTGGGAGGGGGCTAGCTGCATCTCGGGTGCTACTAGATTCTAATTGGTTTGTGTTGCTTGACTGTCTGTGTTGTTTAATGTTATCGATGATGGGGTACCAAGTTTTGTTGAGCTTAAGGGCTTCCTCTTTCCTATTGAAGTTATTGGCATGTTTATAAATTTCTATGGTTTCGCGCTGTAGTCGAGCATGGTAGTGTGAGATGTTAGATAGAATGCTGGTGTCCTGAAACTTGATGACATGCTCCCCCTCCGCTTCTATAGCATGTTCAGCGACCGCTGACTTTTCAAATTGTCCAAGACGGCAGCATCTCTTGTGTTCGTTTAGTCTGATGTTGATACTACGTAGCGTCATACCAATATATACCACACCTCACGAGCAGGGGATCCGGTATACGCCAGCCGAGGAGAGGGGGTCAAATGTTTTTCTGATTTGTTTACAAAGGCATTTATAGATTTACCTAGCTGCTTTAAAGGTTTGAAGAACTAGGCATGTAAACAGTATGTACTGTACAATGACATGTATACAGCTCCTTTGACATCCACATTAGATATGAATTTTAGTTGCCTCCTGATGTCTTATACAAAGTAGTGGAAATGTGGAAGTCGGACACCATGTCTATATTATAAGGAAAGCGATCTAGTCACTGCCAGCTTTTGCTAATCAGGTGGTTCACCATTGCTCTTACAAGAGCTATCAAATTGTTATCCAAAAGGATTACTCCTGATGGAAGAAGACCAGGTCTGTTCCTTGGAAGAGAATTCAGTTATTTCTACAGTATCCACTATAGTAACACTTGTGCCTCCTAGGCACATATGTACTCCTTTGATCATCTTTACCAGAGAATTGTGCTTGTGTCATGTACACTACCAAGGTCATGCAAAACAAACAAAAACAGATATGATGTCTCTCTATATAGAGAAATTTACTTTCCAACTACCCCTCATACTTAATCTGAGCTATGAAAAGTAAATTACATAGAGCAACAGCAAGAGCAATTATGGTCATATATTGGTAGAAGGTACTCCTTTGGCCATATGTTAACCAGGGATTCTACATGATGGGTGTAACAATTATATGTTTAATACAATTATTGTTAATAAAGAGCCATTTCACCCCAAAAAAAGTCATTCGTGTCAAATATTTGGACCCACCTAGCTTCTTGATAAATGGACATAATGGTTTATTATTTCACTAACTGTTATGCAAACATTGTGCGAACAATGCTGTAGTGCCATTTTATCTTAATTTGAATGAATTTACTGTGATTTAAAGTTAAAAGATCATGCAAAGTTCAATTTCTGAGCAAAAAGTGGCAATGCTAGTTCACATGTTCTCACCTTGGTTGAATGGCCAACACATTTGGATGGAGAGGAGTGATACCGAAATTTAGATTTCCGATCGAATGGGCTTTTGAAAAAGACACGTTTTAATTTAAGTGCCGGATATGAGATTTGCGATAAGTGTTAAGTAATAACATAAATAGATAATAGAGCAGGAAGTGTTGTAAGGTGAGCAAGATATGAGTAAATAATAGTCGTTAAATTTGTAGGATAAACGCATTATTGGTTTGAAATTAACGAGTCATGATGTCATACTACATAGTTTAAATACACGTTAGAAAGTCAAGTCTGCCAACCTTAAAAGTCGCGCGATATATTTAATAAAATATAAAGTAAACATCGTTTAATCCTAAAAAGGTAATTATATATTCGAAATTCATAAAAGAACATGTTATAATAGAAAGGGACATTTCTAAATTGCGGGAAAAGGAAATAGCATTTTGGATACGAGGCTTTCTTGGATGACGTCATGACATTCAAATTGGAAAAGAACGGTTTCTTAGCGTGGGTAAGCTAGAAAGCGTCTGGTCACTACTCAAGCAGAGACCAGTACGGCAGGTCGTGCTGTGCGGATGTGAGTGCGATTCCTCTACGTATACAAATATTTTCGGCATAGCTCCCGAAAATATTTAAGAGGCAATAAATAACATATAAAAAGTTTCCTTGGGTTGTCCATTACTCCTACGCAGACCCGAGATAAAGAGATCTCTTGCAGAGCCGGAGCGAACCACATCAAAGGGCAACACCACGTCACCAACGACATTTAAGCATCAACGGCCGATACAGCGATACATCAGGAAGCGAAGAACGACTTATAGCTTCAAATGGCATCCCAATGTGTGGCGTCGAAAGAATGGACCAACCCCAAGACGACCAGGCCAGCATCAAACCAGCAGACAAGAAGGTGCCCAGCGTGTCAACATCTGTGAAACGTGTAGTGAACAAGTTTAAGTGCAGTTAAAGTGAAATAGTGAAAATATTGAAAATTTTGGTGAGTAGAAAAACACATGTAAATAGCTTAGAAATGGAAGACAGTGATAGCGATTTTCTATGTTTTGAGAGTCCGGAAATTGAGAAAAGTGTAAGTAGGATGGAAGAATATAGTCAGAATGTAATTGGTAGCAGAATATGCCAAGAATTAGAAGATCAGAACGTTAGAGAAACACCTAGAGGTAGCTCAGAAATGTTTAGTACTAATTCAGAAAGGCCAGTGATTATGTCAGAAATAGAGAATATGTTTCAAAAGATAATGAAGAAGATGAGTACAGAGTTAAGTCAAAAGATAATAGATGAAACTAGTAAAGAATTAAGAACAGTGAAAAAGATGGGTACAGAGTTAAGTCAAAAGATAGATGAAACTAGTAAAGAATTAAGAACAGAGTTAGGACAGAAATTAGAGAAGGGACAACAGGAATTGGGAATGCAATTGGAAAATCAGAAGAGAGCTTTCGAAACCTTTAGGGAAGAAGTTAGGGAGGAAATTAATAAAGTCAGTAGTGAAGTAAAAGAAAATAGAGAACAGGTTAAGGGAGAATTAGAGACAATAAGGCAAGAAGTAAAGAATTCTGAAAAGAAATTAGGTCAACAAGTGAGTGAAAAATTAGATAAAGAAAGGGAAAAAGTAACATATAGATTAGACAAACAAAGGGAAGAAATTAGAGAAGAGTTACAGGGGTGTAAAGTTAGAATAGAAAGATCTGATGTAGAAAGTGAAAGGCAGGCTAGAAATTTGGAGGATGTTACAGACCAAATAAAAGGAGTAGTGACAGAAATTACTCAGGTAAAAGAGGCCTTAGAAAATTTGAAATTAAATGAAAATGCATGTAATCACAACAATCTTAGTAATGAAGTTGCAAGAAACGAGGCAATACCAGGTGTATCAGCTGACATTTCGATGCAAAATAGAGGTAACAGTAATTCTCATTCTGATTTCAGAAATAGTGCAGGGACAGGTGACAATTCAAATTTACATTGGCCTAACCATGTCTTAAATGAAATGACACCTCCAGTTTTTGAAAATGAAGATTCAGATGATCCTAAAGCCTTTTTAGAAGGGTTACAAGAGTACTTCACGGTGAAACGTATACCAGAGGAGTACAAGATGGTGATAGTAAGAAAATGCCTAAAGGGTAATGCTGCTAATTGGCTAGGCCTTTCTATAGGTAACAATAATGATTACAGGACCTTTAGGAACATCTTTTTAACCAGATATTGGGGAGCTAGTAGGCAGGCTAATATTAGAGTTGAATTAAGCAATGGAAAGTTTAATCCTAGATCGGAGGAATCGATGGTAAACTATTTTATGAGAATAGCGAGAAAATCGAAGATGTTGGATCCTCCTTTAGATGAAAAAGATCTAATAAATATAGTTACTCCACATTTTCCGGAAACGCTTCAACACTACCTAATCATAGCCCGACCCGATAGCATTGCAGCTATGATAGAATTATTATCAGCCTTAGAAGTCAATAAGCCAAAACACGCATTTGGAAATAAATATGAAGAAAAAGAAACTGTAAATTCTTTCGGGCAAGGGGCACAGTATTATCAGAATAGAAGTGAGATTAGGGAAAGATATAAAGGACCAGTACCAAGGATGGAATCATTCCGGTGGGAAAATCAAGGTAGATATAACCAGGAAGGGCGTCACCAAAATAGAAATGGTAATCAAAGGGGAAGAAATATAAGGGTGAATTATATGAATACAAATAGATTTGATCGAGGTAGACGGGGACGTTATTTTGGACATAGTAGAAATTCAAATGATGGGTATTGGACAAACGGAGATAATGAGTTTAGACCGAGGTCACCAAGACAGGAAGAAAGGTATTCTAATGGACGAAATTCCCCCGAAAATGCGGAAATGGTTGAGGCCATTAACACGGTCAAAAACATGGTAGGAAGTAACCCCGATTTAATGCAGGAAAACAGAAGCAACAATTTGGGAAATAGTACAGGAGCAATACATAAAAATCAGGGAAATGCCAGACCCGGTCAAACGCGCCTTCAGTGAGATAAGTACTCGGAAATAAATAGTCCTGGAAGGCAAATGATGATACAAAAGAAAAGAGAATGGAAAAATAGAAACGACGAAAACGAAAAAGTAGGAGATCCACCTAAAATCAAAATTGGAGTAAATGGAAAACAATACAATGCAATTATAGATACGGGATCAAATAGCACAGTATGCTCACAAAATTTTTATGATAATTTACAAAGTAGTGGTTTTAAAGTAATGTCTTTACCAGTTAATGGGATATATTGCTCGCTAGCTGTGGGAAAACGAAAAGAGAGAGTAAAATTTCAAGCAATGATAAATATTGAAATAAATGGGAGAATACTAGGAATTTTATTTCTGATTGTAGGAAGACTTGTGACAGATATTATAATAGGTTGTGATTGTCTTTATGCCTGGGAAGCTGTGGTGAATTTTAAAAACATGATTGTAGAAATGAAAGTTGAAGATGAGACCATTATAGTGCCTTTTGTGGAAGATAGTAGTTCAGAAAATATTTTACGAGAAAAAGAGGAAGAAGAAATCCAAGGGGATACATTCTTTGTAGAATATGTTAAAGTAGGGGCTATGGAATTAACTGAAGTAAATGTCAAAGAGTACAGTGTCGATAATAAAGAAAATGTAGAATGGGATAAAAATGATTTCATAGACAATTTGAGGGTTTCTGATGCAACTAGGTACTATGATAGGGAGAGTAGTGAAGACTTAGAAGAATTGTTGAGGGAAAAAGTAACTCAGGCTGATCAACTAAATGAACAACAGAGGGATAAATTGTTTGAAATATTAATCCGAAATAAAGAAGTATTCTCTGAGAAACCTGGTAAATGTAATATTTATACTCATTCGTTTGAGATGATACCCATCAAACCTTTTACACATAAAGCGAGAGCTATCCCTAGTACAATAAGAGAAGAGGTAGATGTAGTTATAAAGTCAATGTTAGAAGATGAGGTTATTGAAATTTCTAATTCAGAATTTGTGAATCCCCTATGTATTGTAAATAAGGCCAATGGAAAGATTAGGGTGACATTAGACGCGAGAAAACTAAATCAACATTGTAAACCTGATAGATTTAGACCAGAAAGTGTAGAGGTAATATTGAACAAATTGCAGAAGGGCAAAATTTTTTCTACTCTAGATCTTACAGCATCTTTTTGGCAGATCCCACTTAGAGAAGATTTAAGAAAATATACAGCGTTTTTACATTCAGGAATATTATATCAGTTTCGAGTTTGCGCCTTTGGTATGAATACCAGTGGTAGTGCACTATTAAGAGCTTTGTATGAAATTTTTGGAGAAACCATAAAGAAATTTGTAGCTCAGTATGTGGATGATTTTGTAATTTTTTCAGAAAATATAGAGGATCATTTAAATCATATCAATTATGTGCTTAGTCAGTTAAAGAAAGCAAACATGACAATAAAGCCAAGTAAAACTGCATTCTTTGTGAAACAGACAGAATTTTTAGGTTATGTTATTTCAAATGAGGGAATCAGGCCTAATCCCGACAGAATTGAAAGCATAAATAAAATACCAGCTCCTAAAAATATAAAACAATTGAGAAGATTTCTTGGTATTCTAAATTATCAGTCAAGATTTATCCTGGAATATGCAACCGTAGTAGCCCCATTAAGACAACTTTTGAGAAAAGATGTAAAATGGCAATGGTCATCAGTAGAACAAGAATCTTTCGAAAAGGTAAAAACATTGTTTGCAGCGTCAATTTTATTGGAAAAACCTAGGGAAGATCTCCCCTACATAATTTATACAGATGCTTCAGGACTTGGTTATGGTAGTGTCATATTACAAAAAGGTGAGGAAGGAAAAGATCACCTCATTGCTGTAGCTTCAAGGGGGCTTTCAAGGACTGAATCACAGGCTTGCACTACAGAAAAAGAGATAGCAGCTATTTATTTTGCACTTGTAAAATTTAAGCAATATGTATATAACAACCCAGTAATAGTTTACACAGATCATGTTAGTTTGGCATTTATGAACTCTTGCAAACTCACAAGCACACGTATTTCTAGATATATACATGAGATCACATCCCATAACATAGAAATCAAACACATAGCCGGAAGTCAAAATATTTTTAGTGATTTGTTATCAAGGATGAAAACCAATTACACAATACCAGATACAATTAGTGACAACAAACATGATGTAACCATACTATATTTGAAAACCTTAGAAGGGACTCAATTAGCTAAAGAATTTCGAAATTTGGAACAATTACAGACAGAGGATGATGAACTTAGGAAATTGAGAGAAAAGGCACAACCAATCACAGAAAATCTAAAAGATAATATAGGTATTTATGAGGGAAAAATGTATAAATTTCATGGAAGAATTGAACCTAAATGGAAAGTAATGGCACCAAAAGCTTTACAAGAGAAACTTATACTTGCTTATCACAAAACACTAGCTCATACAGGTAGTGAAAAGCTAATCATGGTAATTAGTGACCATTTTTATATAAAACATTTGGCAAAGAAAGTGAGAAAAATATGTTCAAGCTGTGATTTATGTCAAAGGGCCAAACCATTTAATATCAAATTTGATATAGAACCTCAGACAATCATAAGAGAAGGGAAAAATGTACTAGTTACTGCTGATGCACATGGGGAGCTACCAGTAGGACAATTTGGATGTAGATATATGTTTGTTCTTCATGATGTTTTTAGTAAATTTATTAAAATTTATCCTGTTAGGAATATCAGCAGCAAAACATGTGTAGGAAAGATAATAAAAGATTATGTGCCTAAATATGGCAAGATTCAGGCAATCTTAACAGATAATGCTACAGTTCATCGGAGCAAAATCTTTAAAGAAACCCTAGAAAATCATGAGATAAAGTTATATCATTGTTCCTCATACTTTCCATCAGGGAATCCAACAGAACGTGTCCTCCGAGATATAGGAATTTATTTACGTGTACTTACACATCATAATCACAAGGATTGGGTGAAATATTGTCCATTGATAGAAAAGATTATCAATCACACCATTAATGTAACTACTGGGTTTGCACCAATAAAATTAATGTTAGGAATTGAACCAGAACCAATATTGATCGGGGTACCAAAAACACTGAAAATTAATGACATTCAGTTAAGTGAGGAAGAAAGAGCGAAAATTGCTTTTGAACGAATCAAGAAAAAGGCAGAGAAGCGAAAATTAAAGAAAAAGAGTAGAAAACATAAATGGGAACCCAAGATAGGCGATTGGGTACTAGTTAAAGACCATAAGTTATCAAGTGCCTTGCGAGGTAGGAACAAAAGGATGGAATTGTTATATAAAGGTCCTGCAGAAATTATATCAAAATTTGGTTATCATACCTATGAATTAAAAGATGTTAAAAATGAAAAATGTCTGGGAAGATGGCATAAACAACTCCTTCGACCATACAAGAAACCGTGTGGTGCCTTGGAACCTTGATTTAATGTAAAAGAAAAATTGGAAGTGTCATTTGTCTATTGGCGCCCAATCAGCTTTGAGATAAAATGTAAATGTTAGCTTACTTGAAAATCATATATTGGTCAGGTACTTACATATTCATGAAAAATGCAGAATGTGAATTGCTATCTACTACAAAGAGCTTAAGAATATATTGTATAGAGCTCACAATAACAGCTTCAGAAAGATTGTTAAAATGTTCATCTCCGCATAGAGAGAAAACTGAATATTTACTTTGTAAACATTTGTTAAAATATTTAGATGTATAGATAGTTATCACCACAAGACAAAGAAAGAACTTGTCTGAAGAGTGTAATGGATTTATATAAATATATGTACATTTTAGTGCTTAAAGGATCTAGTACAGATATGTGTTACAATAACAAAAGTGAGAATTCACAGTGCAAGTGATAGTGAGAGCGAAGTGAGCAAACATGAACTAAAAGAAGGAAGTATAAAGAAAGACTCTTGAAATTTAACCTTTATATTAAGCTTCACAGAAGAAACCATAACATATTGTAATTAGTATTTAAGGATTAATGTTTAGTCAAGTGTACAATTGTTTGTCATGTTAAAAAGATTAATGAGAAAATGTGTTAATAACCAATTTCAAAAACAGTGTAATTGAAAATTGTATATAATGGGAGTGTTGCCGATTATTCAAAATACAGGAGTAATTTTTAATTTTTCTTTCGGGCAAGACATTTACATTATTTTATTATGAAATAATAAAATAACATAAATGGGGGCATTTGATACCGAAATTTAGATTTCCGATCGAATGGGCTTTTGAAAAAGACACGTTTTAATTTAAGTGCCGGATATGAGATTTGCGATAAGTGTTAAGTAATAACATAAATAGATAATAGAGCAGGAAGTGTTGTAAGGTGAGCAAGATATGAGTAAATAATAGTCGTTAAATTTGTAGGATAAACGCATTATTGGTTTGAAATTAACGAGTCATGATGTCATACTACATAGTTTAAATACGCGTTAGAAAGTCAAGGCTGCCAACCTTAAAAGTCGCGCGATATATTTAATAAAATATAAAGTAAACATCGTTTAATCCTAAAAAGGTAATTATATATTCGAAATTCATAAAAGAACATGTTATAATAGAAAGGGACATTTCTAAATTGCGGGAAAAGGAAATAGCATTTTGGATACGAGGCTTTCTTGGATGACGTCATGACATTCAAATTGGAAAAGAACGGTTTCTTAGCGTGGGTAAGCTAGAAAGCGTCTGGTCACTACTCAAGCAGAGACCAGTACGGCAGGTCGTGCTGTGCGGATGTGAGTGCGATTCCTCTACGTATACAAATATTTTCGGCATAGCTCCCGAAAATATTTAAGAGGCAATAAATAACATATAAAATGTTTCCTTGGGTTGTCCATTACTCCTACGCAGACCCGAGATAAAGAGATCTCTTGCAGAGCCGGAGCGAACCACATCAAAGGGCAACACCACGTCACCAATGACATTTAAGCATCAACGGCCGATACAGCGATACATCAGGAAGCGAAGAACGACTTATTAGCTTCAGGAGGTTATGGGAGGTACCACCTGACATTACTAAAAGTGAGGGGAAAGGGAAGGCACGTGACAGATTCATGCACTAGGTATAAGCGTTGGTGGGTATGGTGGCAGCTTCAGCAGTCATTTATGACAAGGATATCATTAGTTCAATTTGAGCCCGATAATCTAAAAAAGAATGCAATTGTTTTAGGGAGGTGAAGAGGAAGACTTTTATTTACTTTTATATTAAAAACAATTACTTTTTTTTTGCTCATAATTGATAATGTGCATTATTAGGAAAATCTGTGTCTCTTTGAGTCAGCTATGTTTCACCCTAAAATGCATGGTTTTGATTGTTTCATTTTTCTGCATCCTTAACTATGGAAAACTGAATCATCATTGTTACTTAAACAGATACGTAATTTCAGTAACATTCACACCTACCAGGCATAACATTTCGATTTGTATGGATTTGACCAAGAGAGTGGCCTCTTCAGTGGTATGGTAAATGCACTGGGTGAGTGTTCTGTTTACATCTGATGGCAGGCTGACCTTTAAGCACATGCCAGTGGGGTGTTTTGTTTACATCTGAGAGCAATGCTGGCTTTGAAGCACATGCTAACTGGGTACAACCCAGGCCACTGGTGCATGCAAGGCAGCTCAGTGTTGCCACAAATGAACAGTTTTACAAAATTATTAAACTTACCGAAATGAAACTTAGTATTTTATACTTCTTACAGCTGCATCTATTAGCCTGGATATTCTAGCTGAAGCAGTACCTTCCATTTTGTAAACTCATGAAAGAAAGAAAAGGAAACAGAGAAACAAAACTAGCTGAAATGGATGGCTATATATGCCTTGAATTTAGTATGGATGCAAATAAATCTAGCTATTGCTCCTAGTGCTTCCTGTAATTTAAAATCAAAGCTAATGTAACAACCTTGATTCAGGATGAGTTTAGCACAGCAGAAAGGTGGTAGGCTACAAATAGTACATTCAACTAATATTTCATGTTTGCTATGTAATGAACATGCAATGAGGTACAGCCATGGGAAAAAAGATTGAGTGCTGCAAATTTTCTAAGTGTCGCTTCGGCCTCATGGAAGTATACAAAATAAGCAGAACATGGTTCACACACGGCGCATTCACTATGCTCTAAAGCAGGCTTGTACACAGTGATATAAGACACACTTTATTACTTTGTATCATAAGATAGCATCCAGAGTATAATCAAAAGAACCGTTCTTCGCCAACATGCACAGAAATGCTCACGAAATATGTAAGCCAAACCCTGAGGGTTGAACTGTCCATTAGAGTTCTCTATATGTGAGAAGAGGTTGTCCGTGGCAGAAATGGCTCAATGTCAACATTCTGTATTTGAAACTTAGTGTGCTCTGCAGGATGGAGGTTCCAGCCCATGGACCCAGGTAGTTTTTTATTTCTTCTTTTTTTATTTTTATTTCATATTAACACCTTTTATATTGACGCAGATTACGTTCTACAAATCAATATAGACTATTGTATGTGAAATCTTCATCTGCTGTTCTTGCAAACTACGAGTAGAAAATAAAGAAAAACACAACAACCTGATCTGCGGTTACTTTTAAATGTAACAAAACGCTAATAAAACAAGAAAAAACCAAGAAACAGATTCTAATACTTGGTGTGGTCTCCATTATTTGCTATCACTGCCTTCAATCTTCAGGGCATGGAATCCACCAACATTTTAAAATAATTAGCGTCTTCCGCTAATGAATCCCAAGTGTCCATAATGGACACACTACAGTTGTGTTCAATTGGGTTGAAATCTGCTGACTTCGGAGGCCACGTATCTGTTCTAAGATATCCCTATGCTTCAAGAACCACTTTTGGACCTTGGTCAACTTGTGGACAGAATGATTATCCTGTTGGAATTCCTTCAGGATAACACTCTAGGGCAGACGGGAGTAGAACATGTTCTAAAATTTCAGAATAGGTTTCCCCATTCAGCTTTTCATGAACATGTTCCAGTATCCCTGCACCTTCCTGAGACAACCACGCCCAAACAATAATGCTTGTTCGACCACTCCTTGTGTGAGTAGTCAGATAGTGTCTGTCATAGTGGGTCCCACTGGGCCTGTAAACAAACACAGTCGAATTGGCATCTACAATACAGAATGCAGCTTTGTCCGAGAAAATTACTTCACTCCAATCAAAGTTCTTATACTGTACAGCAAATGCTAACCTGTCGATTTTGTGGGCTTCAGTTAGCACTTCCTTTATTGCTGCACATCTACTCCAGATTCCAGCATCTTTTTACAATGGTTGCTAACCGTCCTTGCACTACCTGGGAATAAAGACAATGCCTTGTGGTCAGCGGCAGTTAGAAGCGCATCTCTTTCCCCCTCTGCCAAGAGAGATCTGTCTTCATTCTCGGTAGATACATGTGGGCATCCTGTACTCTTCCTTGAAGTAACCTACGCATCTTCACGATATGATTTTGCCCACCTCCTCACAGTGGACTGTGCAACACCACAAATGCTACCAGCTCTGGTGGCCGAATAGCCCTGTGAAACCAGGCTGAGAACAGCAGAACATTTATCAATGGCCTCTGACATTGTTAAAGTATGAATGCATGCATTGCTGGGAATTCTTTTGGTGATGAATGGAGCTAAACATAACTGTGTGACTGACACAGGAAGAAACACAATGGTAGAAGAATTAAGCTTGTCACCAATAGTTGAAAGAGTTGGGTATTACATAGATATATATATCTGCATATATCTAATACTCAATTCATAACTAATATTGCGTAAAATCTATATTAGTTTAAATTAAAAATACAAAGTAGAAAATGAAAATAGAGGACACAAAATAAAGGGAGAAAAAAAGCATATTCTGTCGCCGAGGTTTGAACGTATTTTCACCAGGTCTTAAAGCATGTGTGTTACCTCCGAGCTGTATTTTCTTGGGGCTCTAAACCACTATTGGCACATCCATACATACGCTGCAACAACAGCCACGTTTTTTTATGGTAACATGACTAATTTATATTATTCAGGTTACTTCATGTCTTATGAAACATGCCATCGGTTGTTTCAGTTGATTGGACATCACTGCTCCCTCTATATGTATAACTGCCAATGCGAATAGCATCAGGCAGAAATACATTTGGGTTTGTTAACTATTGGCTAATGAAGAATGGGAAGTATGGTGCTAATTCTCATTCCACCCCTCTTTCTTCATCAGGAACAAACACAAATGCAGATGCGATTGAAGAGACAGCTTATATATGTGTTTGACAGATAATAAAATATGTTGCTGAGACTGTTAGCTTGGTTTAGCTGCATATTGTAAATACTGACCAGTGTAAACTACACTGTGATACGAAGTGGGACTTAGAAATTTTGTGCTCTCAGAGTGCGTTCAATCATCTTTCTCCATGTACAAATAAACTTTCAGAAATGGTGACCCAAAAATGAATAACATTTTTAGGAATGAGATCTGGAATGATACTGTAATGTCCAGCTGCAGGTGGCAGAGTCTTCGAAAAATCCAGACTGTTTTAATAGTTTGTATACTTTTAATGCTTATTATTAATTTTGTCTATCATATCTTCCATATGCATAACATTTTGATTCACATTTATCTCCAAATTTTTATATCAATTTGTCTGTTTTATAACTTAAATTTCTTTTGCCAAATTTATTCCTGTTTTCCCCAATACTCTTCCATGCTTATTTCAACACCACACTTCTTGTAGAAATTCAGTTTATTTATCATATACTACATATCATCTTGATGTTTCCTCAATTATTAATTAAAATCAGTGTCAGTATCAAGTATCAGGCACTTCAGTTTTCTCATTCTGGTTATAATTACTGGTAGTTAAGAGCCAGCCATTAAGTTTAATTTAAACTCTTAATTACTATAATTACCAATAAGAAAGATA